>QJPP01001355.1:0-94859 GCA_003996215.1 Jaltomata sinuosa | reverse complement strand
GAGGGGGATACGGTGGAGTGAGGTATAACGGGCAGAGTCCTTCCTGGGAACCATACCTGGCTGGTCGGATTCGGCCCGCCGGAGGAGTACAGGTGACGATAGAGATAGCCATGTGCAACGTTGAGATTCATCTCATCATATCATTCATTAGTTTGACGGCCTCCACTCTTGTTTGTTGTTGCTGATTGTACCGCATCCGGTAGTGATGGGATGCCCGGATGGGTTTTGTTTTTTCACTTGTTTGTGTCCTCGATTGTTATGGGCGGCCGGGGAACTGTACACGCGCTACGCACTTTTGCTTTTTACTTAATAGACTTGTTCTCTATTATGGATAAGTAATGAGATTGGGTTTACTGCTAGATCTGTTAGTTGCTGGGTGTTGAGATCTGATATGCTTAGTTGGACTTGATTCATGTCTCTGAGCATGCCTTATCATTCTCTTTCCTTCTCGTTTCTTCTTACACTTGAGGTTACGGTATTTTGCCGTCCATTTGTAAACTTATTATGTATACACTGTTATTGCAAGGACCCCAGGTGCGTTATTTCTTACTTTCACTTGTGCCTATGGTGTGTATATTCTGCTTACTAGCCTCACATGTGGTTTTGTTGATTTCCCTCTGGGCTAGTTCCTGTGTACCTTTCGTTGATTTCTGTGACTGCTTGCTTCTATTTTGTCTATTACTGCGCTTTTATCTTATATGTGCCCAGTCGGCCTATGATACCTACTGGGTACCCTATGCTTCGCATATGGTGCTCGCCCCACCCCCTGCATCTTTGGGTGCAGATCCTAGCGTGGGCCATCGCCGTTAGATCGCTGTGATTCGTGCTTGGAGATCTGTTGGGGACTACTTCAGGCTGAGGGTGAGCTCTTGGCGATCGGAGCTTAGCTTTAGTTTATCTGTTGCTTCATGTACTCTATTACCATTCAGAGACATCTGTATATATAGTTTTGGTTTATTTGTACTCCATGTATGTAGTTTGGCTCTATACTATGATACCAGGTCTTGGGGTTTGATTTAATTTCCGCATATGTATATATATATACTCATGTTACCTATTCTTTCGCTTGTTTGTTAGGTAGTAGCCCATTACTAACTGTCCTGGGCTACGGGAACTGGTTCTCCTACTGGGGGGTTGTAGGCGCCATCATGACCGAGAAATCGGGTCGTGACAGAATGTTTTTAAGTCTTATGTTATGTTATCTCTTACCTTATGCTTAAATTATGATATATCTTATGGTTTCTCTTATTATGCATGGATTCAGTTTTAGCTATGTTTTAAGTACGTTTTACTACATTTATGCATATCTCACATACTCGATACATCATATAGTACTGACGCATATTCGCGTTGTAGCCTCTTGATAATGCAAATTCAGGTTCCTTCCCTCTGGTTCATGGCTAGACGTTATCGGCTGTCCAGATTTGGTTGGTGAGTCCTCATTATTCGGGGACTATAGCTATGCTAGTTACTTTCATGTTCTTTCTTTGGATTTCAGAGTTAGTTGGGGTCTTGTCCCATCAACTCTTATGACAGTGTAGAGGCTTTTCAGACATAGATAGTATTCTGGTCTCTCTTTCGGATTATGTTTCATCTTGATTTTATCATTTATGGATTGGGTTGCCTAGATTTCTACTCATGCTTTCGCTATGTTTTCTTATGAATATCTGAGTATGGTATAACCAAGGGTTAACTTGGGGCACTTGTGGTACCGAGCCCCGTGTTACGCCAAGGGGGTAGTCTCGGGGCATGACAGATCTGTTGTTCGTCAGTCAACACATAATCGGCATCTTTCAACTCTCCGATTATAATTGTCATCTGCCTCAGATGTGTTTTCATTGAATATTTTGGGCATTTCTTGTATGAGTCAAATTTGATCGTGAGAGATCTTGGCTTTGCAGTGGAACAAGTATCAAACCTGTTCTTCAAAGCATTCCAAAGTTCCATAGCCCTTTGGTGATCCTTGAACTCTCTTAGGATGTCATCATCCAAGGTATTTAGCAACGTAATGCGAGCAGTGGAGTTCTTTTTCTTCCAAGCATAATAAACTTTACGGTCACGCCTATATTGAGCCGTGTTGCCATCCTCAGGCTCATTTAGCACATGATTAATGGCCTCAAGAGCCTCTTGCTCTTCTAGCACATATTGAACTTTCAAGCTTCAAGTCTCATAATTGTCATCATTGAGTTTCAACCTTTGTTGAGCTCAGCAACAATGTTTTTCGAAGCAGCAGTCATTCTTTAACAAAATAAAAAAATGCAATGAGAATCATTAAAAAAATATACAACGCAAGGTTCAATGTTTAACATTTATACATATTGTGACACTATGCACCAATTGATTGGATAATAAACACATATATTAATTATGAAGTCGAGAGTTCACTATGTTCCCACTCATCATCCAATTATTAAAATATTGTGAAGATTAACCTAGTCAATTACTTAGCTAAGTATCTTAATCATTTTTAGGACAACATATTTATCCATTATGATTTTGTTATCCCATATGAATCATGAGTTAAACAAATTAATTATCATAAGCATGCCAATAAAATTTAATGTCCAACTAATAAATATATATTACATGCTTGAAAAGTTTTCATGAAAGCCTTAATGTTACTTATTAACATATTATTCAATTAGAACTAAATAATGTTAAACTAATTAACATTTATTTCATGTCAAATTGATATAAAAAATGTTAAACTAATTAACATCATTGCATGCATTTTAAACATATCAAAAAAAATTATTAATGTCAAACAACTTAATATTTTAAGCATGCTTATTAATCAAAATATCAAATAAACATAATGTTAAAGTAATTAATATTTCATGCATGTTGATCACTTAAGTATAAAATTTAATGTTAAACAAATTAACATTTTAAGTATGCTAAACAAAATAGCAATTAATTTTAATGTTAAACTAATTAACATTTCATGCAAACATGCTCAATAAAATAATAAAATTTAACCAATTGGGATATTAAATTAATAGTGACTTCTTTGAATATAAATACTAAATTTATATTCTGAAAATTAAATTCATGGCTAAATTTTATAATATAAAATTTTATTTAATGAAACTATAATTTATAATCAGGCCATAAGCCTAAAAATAAATTAATCAATAATTTTTGAATGAGCCTTTAACCCATGCAATAAATCTGTCATTTTTTAAAAAAGACAAAAGGACATGTGACTTATAATTTCATCAATTAAAAAAAGAAAAGGAGGTCCACATGACTAGCCCATTCTAAAAGAACTTTAAGAAAAACAAAAAAAAAACTAATCCCTTCTTCTTCTTTAGTGTGGCAGCCATTAAAAGAAGAGCACCAAGCTTCATTATTTCTTTTGAATTTGGAGCAGAATACAAAAAAATGTGAGAGAAAATATATTTTCTCTTCTCTTCTTCTTTATATTTGTCAGATCGAAAAAAAAAATTGGAAAAAACCAGATCTGTTTGGCTGAAAAAAAAAAAATTTTTTTTTTTGAATTTTCAGATCTTTTTAAATATACAAAAATATTTTTTTTTGTATCGGATCTGTTAAAAAATATTTTTCATTCAGATATGTTTCGTTCTTGACGACAAACGAAAAAAACTCTTTTTTTTCATTTTCTTATCTGTTCTTGGCATAAAAAAAATATTCAGATCTGTTAAAAAATATTTTTCATTCAGATTTATTTCGTTCTTGACAAAAAATGTAAAAAATAATTCATTTTCAGATCTGTTCTAGCAAAAAAAAAATCAGATTTGTTAAAAAAAATCATCCAGATCTGTTTCGTTCATGATGAAAAACAAAAAAAATTCTTTTTTCTTCGTTTTCAGATCTGGTCTAGCAAAATAAATATTTTTTTTAGATCTATTAAAAACAAAATTCATTCAGATCTGTTTCGTTTATGATGAAAAACGAAAAAACTTATTTAAAAATTTCAGATAAAAAAAATGAATTATTGATTCAAGACTTTTTTTCTAAATGAGTGTCATTAAATCAATTTATTATACTCAATTGAATAGTGTAAAAACATAAACGCAATTTTATATTTACACACTAGAAAACCAACTTATGGCTCATGATACCAATGAAGGATTACATCTATCATATTAATCTAAACTAAATAGATAATATGCGTAAACTATAATACGAGAACTTACTTTTTGTTCGCGTAGCGGAAGCGGAAGCGTAGGATGAACCACGGTTGGAATTACCGGTCGGCGGTGGTTGTGACAGTGTGATGGAGCAACCCCTATACCACAACTTAAACCCTAACTTAATGGGAGAAAATAAAATGTGGGATCTGATTGTAGTATTTTCTTTGTCTCTAATAATACACCATATATTTTTATATAGAGAAATTAATTAGGGTTTACTAATTATGGCCTTACCCTTTATGGGTGGACCCAAATTTCCTACAAGTAGTATAGATTTTGAAGATAAAAATCTTTTATTAATTAGTCCATAAATCGTTTAAGATAAATACATAAACTCCATTGGATTGTTCCTCCAGATTTTGTTTTCTCTCCCAAAATTTAGCAATTCAGTCTCACTACTTTTTGACGACATAATCGAGCTCACCTCCAAGCTGAACCTAAGGCTCTCCTAAATCTTAGTAAGTATCTAACCCACTACAATAAAATTTCCTTGATGCATAGTCAAATCAGGTTGTTCTCGTTAACGGGTCTTTGGGTTACTTATGAAGGCATATATGGACTAATTCGCAAGTGGAAAGCTCCAGTACGGCAGCATTAGCTTCAACTCTTGATGTTAAATATTTCATTGTTTTAATTTATGTGATATTATTTGACTTAATATAAAATTTAAGCTATAATGAATTATTTTTGAAATTTGTAGTCTAATTTCTAAAACACTTCTTGACTATTTGTGTGATTATGAAAAAAAAGTTGCGTAGTTATAAATCATTTCATTAAGGGTAAAAAAAAATTAAAAGATAAATTATTTCTAGGCTTAATACATATACAACCCCTTAAACTTGTCCGGTTTTTTCATTTTGATACCTAAATAAAGCATTGTTTCTCTTGAACACTTAAACTTGAATCGAATCATGTCTATTAAACATATTCATGACAGCAAGCCACCATGATTGAGGCGTGAGGTTCAAATGCCTCTTATGTGGCTTTGTGACAAATGAAAAAGAGAAAAGAAATCAATTCCACCTTGAACTTGTTCCGAAAAGTCATTTACACACTTTATTTTTGCGGGTGACCTTTTACCTCCTTATTCTTATTCAAAGTGTAATTCTTACCTCCCTAAAACTACAAAATCACTTTTCTAATAGGTAGTGTTTCACACGCTCCTACCACGTCAGCCATGTAGATGCCACCTAATTTTTTTATTTATTTATTTTTTTCACTTCATCTTCCTCCCTCTTCCCTAACACCCACCAGCGCCCTTTTTCCTCCATGAAATTAAACACCAAACCATATTCTAATGCCTACTTTAGAAAAAAATTATTTCTCTTACTTTCCTTCTCTCTCAAAATCAGTAGGAGTAATTTTACATCGAAAGATTAACATTGTTGAATGTGACACAAACAATGCATCTTTCTCTAAAAGTGACATTCATCCATGGTCAAATCTTATTAACTTGACATATATTTTAAAAAGTAATAAATAAAATAATAATTTTATTATATTATTTTTTAAATATAATTAAAATTAATATTTTAAAAAATGACAATAGTTAATAATAAGGATAAATTAAAAATTAAGTGATAAATTATTTTTAAATTGAGCAAATAAAAATAGACATTTATTTTTATTATAATAGACAACGAGAATATAAATTAGTAATTCTAATTTTCGACAAACTAAATATTTCATTTCATCTTTAGTTTTGTGTGAAAATATACTAATCTCAAAACAGTACCTTCTTTAAAAATAAAATAAAATTAGAGCTCAGGTTCTTTAGATTCAATTCTTTTGAAATTAAATTGTGATTATCATTCTTTTCTTAATAAGTTGAGTACTACTATAATTATAGGTTCCTTATTTAGAATTATATAGTCCATAAACAACAATGAATCAATATTTCTTATCTCAAGTTTCAGTGTCATAATTATTTTTGATTTCAAGAAATTATTTTTGATAAATACTAAATAATTCACCAATATTTAGGTCATGAAAATTTCATCCTTTTGAACTCAATAAAAATAAAGTCATATCTCAAAAGTACTAGCAAATAATTGTGAATCATGATAAATACTGAAATAGAATGTTATCATATTATATAGAAAACTAAATCAAGAGATTCTTTTACTTTCATTCACATTATTTTTATATAATTTAATTTTGGTATTGCGTTGTTTACCTTTGATTTTGCTGCAATAGTAAATCTTGAAATATAAAATTATTATTTATAATATTTGAAAATGTACTTTATTACGTAATGAAATGCTCACATTTATGCGGTTTAATGAAAGACAAATTTGATTATAGACGATCCATCAAAATTTGATGAACAAACTTGTAATAAAGTTATTTCATAATTTGTATTAAAGTCTTGAGAATCCGTCAACACTTGAATATGGTGGGCCAAGTCTTTATTCATCTATTCGAATCTGAGGGATCAACATTTGTAAGCCATTTAAAAGTCCCAACAATTTGCTAAGACTTGTGGTAAGACAAGTATTTACTAATCCATCAGAACTTTCGACCAAGGACTTATTATCATATTTTGACATGCAAATTATTTTTAAAAATGAGTCAAAACTTAAAATTATGGCACAAAATATTTAATTTATACAAATTCAAATGCAACATCTGAAAATAAAAAATATTGGGTCATCTACACGAGCAAAGCTTATCTAGTTATATAATAAGAGAAGGAGAATATCTATCGTTCAAAGTTGGGGGAGAGAGGAGAGAAATTCATTTTTAAAGTAAAATTGAGGGATATAAATGATGTTCACATTTTTCAAATATGTTAGAGATCATATTTTTAGATTAAATTTATCAATAAGTTAATTTAAGTAATATATTCATAAGTTGTCCCCCTCTAATTTTATATTCATTATTATGTTATCACAAAGATTTTACTACAAATAAATGAATAGAAATAAATAATTATTTATAAATATTAGTTTACTATAAATAAATGATTATAAGTGTTGTCCAACTTGCATTCTCTCAAAGTAATGAATACTTAATGAAGGCAAGCACCCTCTTCTCTCTACCAACAACCAAGACACCTGAGTATGACCCACTCAACGCTACCCGACAAGGACACCGCCACCCTAATCTCACCGGATATAAAACACTGCCACATGTCTGACCCCACAGGCCCCAAAATTTCCTATAAGGATATTGTGACGGAAAAGAATCTTGAGCTCTCAACATCCTATACTTCTGCTTCCAGCAATGAACAGATTGAAGAGGTTGATCTAGGCAATGACTTCATAAACCTCTCAATGGAGGACCAAAATAGACTATGCCCCTTGAAACCACTCAGTCATCATTAAAGTGTTTGGAAGGAAGTTCAATCATCAGTACATGAAGACTAAACTCGTAAATCTATGGAAGCCCAAGGAGAACTTCATTCTAATTGACCTAGGATTCGACTTCTCCACAATTAAATTCAAAACAGAAGAAAGTAAAGGAAAGCCCTCCAAGAGGGACCCTGGTTCATTGTCGGCCACTTCCTATCTTCAAGAAACTAGGAGCCTAACTTCATCCCTAATGAAACCCAAATACTGTCCATCACCATTTGGGTCAAACTGCCAAGCTACCCACCAAATTCTACGATATTGCCATTTTAAAGAAGATCGGTAGGAAACTAGAGAAACTTGTCAAGGTTAAAACTTGCACATACTCCACCTTTGAGGGAAAGATATGCAAGGATCTGTGTGCAGATCCCTCTAGAAACTCCGGTGAGAACAACCATCACAATTGGGAAGCATAAACAACCCATTTGCTACAAAGGGGAGAGGATCCTTTGCAAGGGATGCGGAAGGTTAGGTCATACTTTGGGCAAATGCACACATATAATCCCAACAAGAAAAACAGATAACTCACCCCATCCAGAACAAAGGAATAAGACGGAAAAGAAATGGCAAACAGTCCCCTTCTCGAGAAGAAACATGGGTAATCAGACAACCAAACAGACAAAAACCCCAGGTAATTCAAAATCACCCCATAGCATCAAGGTAAAGCACTTCAATGTTGAATCAGGTAAGTTTCTTGAAACCCGATCCTTTGTCTATAATTCTCTGGCGAAGAAAACCACCGAAGACTATGTCAATGACGGTGATGGTAAGACTCCTCTAACCTCTAACCTAGATTCTAAGATTCCCCGAGACCCTAAGAGTAATGGGCCCGAGCTCCAGGCCTAAAATAATAAAGAAGGGAAAAGTAAGAAGAGATCCAATGCGAAAACTCAAGTGGGCCTCGATAAATCCTTCCCCTACTATGCTTTCATCAAAGGGCAACCCTCAAAATCCCAATCCAATAACAACAACAACCCCCCCTGTCTTATGCCCTCAATAATAATGGAAAGGGAAATGGTACTCATAAAATAGAGTCTAAAAAGTGCGATGATGCTCCTTAGAAAATGAGCTTTACTCTTACCTCTGGTACTCAAATGCCAGAAGTCTTCCAAAAAAATGACGGCTAATTCTAGACGGATTTTAAAGACTGGCACTAATGATGGGAAAAAAGCTGTCACTTTCGTTACTTCAACATTAATGGCCTCGACTAAGTACACTAAGGGAGACTCAGAGATGCTTATATGCTCTGATGACTCCCAAATACTCTCTAGTTTCCAAACTCCTACTCTGAGTAAAGAGACTCAACAAGGAAGCTCAAAGCTCCCACTACCCCCTCTCTCCTCAAACCTTCATCTCCAAACCAGTGCCAGCAAACTATAAGCCATTGTCATGGCTAGAGATGAGTCTGTTGAAACCAGGCAATCGAACTACTACTGGAAGTGGACAGAAAACCAACAAAGTTAATAATCCAGGATCTCTCCTATTAGATCAAGTAGTGATGGAGGGATTGAACCAGGGTCTACTCAACTTTAGCCACAACATCTGGCTAACAACCTTGAAAAATATGATCAACCAATCATCAGAGGAGTCTCTCACCCGGACTCCATCGCACTGATGATGGCAAGTGAGCCAGACCCTCCCTTTATTCCCCCTTCTGAACTCAGAGATGCTGGCTCAAGGACCAACTTTTGTGAAATGGCATCCGGACGCCCAAACAACCCCAAACCAAGCGAAACCATCTGTGAGCTCCTCACTATCTCTTGCTCAAAAGAAGAAACAGAAAGCCACCACCTGGAGATGCTGAGAGCCAACAATAGGGAAATGGAGGCAATCCTTGCCTTCATGAAAGTACCAAAAATAGATGCCACCACTCTAGAAAAACCAATCACAATAGGATTCACAAAGCTGCTGCAAGGAATGGTCATAGTACTGCTACCACTAAGCCTCACCATATTCGAGGTAGATATAATGCTCCCAATCCCTACCACAGATGGGATCTTTGTTGCAAAGATCAAACCTTTAATAAGGAAGAGGAAGGAAATGGAAAACACTATGACACCCAGCCTAAGGGGAAAGGGCAAGGACGTGATGAGAGACCTCCCAAAAAAACTAAGCAAAGCAATTATGAATTGCATCATATGGAATGTTAGGGGAGCTAACAATGCTAAATTTAGGTGAAACTGCAAGTCTATGATCAGCATTCATAAGCCTGTCATTCTTGCTTTACTTGAGACTAGGATGACTGACCACAAGAGCCTTACTGAGGAGCTAGGCTTCAGCAACCATATCTAGTCCAGTGCCATTGGTACCTCCGGGGGAATCATTATCATATGATTGAATGACCACATCAGTATCAATGGCATATCCATCTCTCATTTAATGTATTCACACTTCTATTAAGGTTAGTAACCCTCCCTCCAATCAGTTATTTAGTGCTATCTATGCCAATAATAACTTTGAGGATAGGAAGCTTCTGTGGGATAATCTTAGCACTTTTGCTAACACTATTAAGAATACAAATCATGATAGTTGGCTAGTGGGAGGAGACTTTAATAAAATCCTCAAAGCTAGTGATAACTTTGGGGGTAACTGCATCAATAATAATAGAGCCTCTACTTTTTGGGATTGTATTAATCATTGAAACCTTATAGACCTTGGTTTTAAGGGTAGAAAATTTACTTGGACTAACAAAGGGTATAAGAATAGGCACAACCTCATTTTAGAAAGATTGGATAGATGCCTTGCTAATGACTCGTGGATCCATGTATTCCTTGATGCCACCGTAACTCACTTCTTTAGGACCCATTTTGACCACTTACTCCTTCTAATCAGCCTTATTAGGAACATTCATGTCTCTAACAAATACTTCAGAGTGGAGACTATGTGTTGTTCTCATCCTGGGTTTCTTGACATGGTCAAGAACTCTTTTGAAGGCAATGTGAGCCTTACTGAAGCTACCTCTAGGTTTGAGGATAGCACAAAGACTTGGAACAAAGACATATTTGGTAACATCTTCTAGAAAAAAGGAAGTTACTTGCCAGACTAGCTGGCATCCAAAAGTCTGACAAGTTCCCTAATATCTACTTCGTGCAGGACTTGGAAAAAGCTCTCACTAAAGAATTTTGTCAAGTCCTTAGGCAAGAAAATGACTTCTGGAAACTCAAATCCAGAATCTATTGATTCATTGAAGGTGACTCCAATACCAGATTCTTCCACACCTTTACCCTTAATAGAAGGAGAAGGAACAGAATCAATGCTCTCAAGGATGACCATGAAAACTGGGTTTATGGGCTGAATGAAATCAAGGACACTGTCCAAGGTTTCTACACCAAAATCTTCACCACTGATCACTCCTCCTCCAATCTGAAATGCCAAAGGAATCCCTCCTCCAATGGATCCATTAGACTTGAAGACCATAATCTCCTTGATGTCATTCCTAATATAGAGGAAATCAGGAAGCATTCTTCTCCTTCCATCCCACCAAAGCTCCTGGCCTTGATGGACTCCACCCAATGATGTACCAAAAGTATTTGAACATCATGGGTCCCTCCCTCACTGACTTCTGTTGCACCACCTTTACTAACAAGGCAATAGATGAGAGAGTTAAATCCACTTAGATATCTATGCCTCATTCCTAAATGCTCCAATGCTACCTTCCTGAAGAATTTCAGACCCATTGGCCTCAACAACACCCAATATATGATTATCACCAAGATCATTATTAATAGAATTAAACCCTTCCTCCCTAGAATCATTGGCTAGAGTCAAGCTAGTTTCCTCTTCAATAGAAGTGCTTCTGATAATGCTATTATTGTCCAAGAATACATTGGCCACCTTTCCAAAATAAAAGGCAAAAAACATAGTATGATTCTAAAAATTGATCTAGAAAAAGCTTTTGACAGAATGGAATGGTCCTTCATCAAGTATACCCTCTAATTCTTCAAATTCCCTGAAGGCTTGAGTAAACTCATCATGTCTTGTATCTGATCTCCCTCTATATTTGTCCTTGTCAATTGGAGTTACACCCCCCTATTTAGGCCCACCAGAGGAATCATATAGGGAGACTCCATCTACTCTTGCATCTTCATAATTTGCATGGAACTCCTCTCTAGGAGAATCGATCATGAGGTTGACATCCTTAACTTCCCAGTCTCCATCCGCAGAAGTGGGCCAAAAATCTCCCACCTCTTCTTTGCTGATGACCTGACTCTATTTGCCAGAGCTGACAATAAGAATTGTACTACCATCAAGAACAACCTTTCTTGCTTCAGTTAACATTCTGGCCAAAAAATTAGTACAACCAATTCTAAGGTCATTTTCTCAAAAAAATTGCAGTTTAGAGGAAATGGAGACCTTGGCTGCCCAAGCTAGCTATTCCTGCAAAGCGCACCTTTGAGAAGTACCTAGGATTCCCCATTTTCCACCAGAAACCAACCAACATAGACTTTCAATTCATAATAGACAATATCAACTCCAAGTTGGTTGGGTGAAAAGCAAAATTCCTTAATTTGGCTGACAGGACTACCTTAGCTAAGGCATCTCTCAGCAGCATTCCTAATCATGTTATGCAATTTATCTCTCTTCCCAGAAAAATTCATAACCTCACTGACAGAGTCCAAAGAAACTTCATCTGGGAAACCACTGATATTAGGAAGATGACGCATCTTGTGGGCTGGAACACCATCACCAAGCCCAAAAAATGGGGTGGCCTTGGTATGCACATGACTGCTATAAAAAATGACACCATGCTCTACAGCTTAGCATGGACACTTGCTAACAACCCCAACTCACTCTGGGAAAGTACCCTTATTTCTAAGTACAATAGGAATGGGCAGATGAAAAGAGCCTATACCTCCAAAACCTGGAACAACATCCATAAAGACTGGGAGATTTGCAAAGAGGCCACCCAATGGGTGGTCCACAATGGGAAAGAGGTCAACTTCTGGAAAGATAGATGGCTACCTAACTTTCCCCCTCTCAACCAATGCATCCAAAGGCCCATCCCTAAAGCTGATCATAACATTACTCTCTCTAATGTTTGATCAAACAACAACTAGAACTTCACCCCTTATCCTTTGCAATCCCCAATCATATGTCCCAAACCATTCAAAGTTCCCTCTTCCCTAGCATGAGGGCCACCAAAGATACTCTAATTTGGAGACTAAATGGAAATGAACTGTTTTCAGGCAAGAGTGCTTACAACTTCATTGCCAATAAGAAAGACAACACAACTGGGAACAATGCCAAATGTGTCACGCCCTGAGGCTACCCCCTAGACGTAACACAGTGGTTAGTGTCACAAGTGACCCCAAGCTAACCCATGGTCTGACAAATCTAAACAATTTATAATGAAAACATATAATGTACGAAAGCTAAAAATAGTTTAATATCCGAAGTGGGAACGAGCCCAAAACATCTGAATATATAAAATATATATAGAGTACAGTGATGATTGAAAACAACACTAACAACTCAGTAGCTGAATCTAGTCTATGTTTGAAAGCCTTTAACTGATGTGAGTTGCTAGGACACGCCCCCAGCTAACTATAACAAGTCTGAAACTGAAATGTAAAAACTAAAAAGTAAAGCATGTCTATCGTCCTCGAGCTATGAGGACTCACCACTGAAGCTGCTGAGTACAGATTAAAAGTCAAGCTAAGCGCGGTCTGGATGCGGAGCACCTGAACCTACATCATAAAATGATTTAGCACAAAGTATGCGCCAGTACTTTGAATGTATTAAGCATGTGAGATATATGCTGAGCTGAATAATACTAGGGCTAAACATGGGAATATGTATACTGAAGCATAAACTGAGAAGTAAGCTGAGATGCAATGACCAAATAAATATCATGAGAATATAGCATGCTGAACTGAATAACTGAATATAAGGTCAATGCAACATGAGTCTGACTGTGGGAGATACTATTAACAGACATACCCCAAGCTGAGCTAACTATGGGACCAACCTGTAACCCTAGATGGGAGGGTGTTCATACCTTGCAAAGGGTACGAACAAGTCTAACGTGGATCCACTAACTGATGTCCACAAAGGACAGAGGTGTGCAGCCTAACCTGACAGTTGACCCCTCTTTACACCTACGGTGGCGCCGTAGTTCTGGGATTGGGGGACTGCTACTAAAGATCTTAGCCCAATCTATCAGCTAAGCCTTCATCCCATCATCCGCTTAGTACTAAGTTTACTCCCAACGGAAATGCAAGCAATGAAATACAAGTTGAAACACTAGATAGCTCAAATACTGACAATAATCTGAGAATGCGCATATATATATATATATATATATATATATATATATATATATATACTGAAACTGATGGCATTCTAATATTGAAACATGATCATCTGAATTGTCTGCCTAGCAAGCAAAATTTATGAATATTGAAATTTAGACATGCTAGGGTTTCTGAGCCCTGAACCTGTGACTATACTAACTCACCAAGAAACATGAAATAAACCTTAAAATAAGCAGTAAAATCTGGATTACAATGAATCCCTAAGATTTAGGAACCCTAGGTCTGAACAAATCCATAGAAAACTAAAGAACTGACTGAAATCTAGGGACCTAGTGGGTTAAAGGAACCCACTAGTGAAATCCCACATACCTGGAGAAGAAATTACGGAGAAATTCTTTGGATTTTTGGAGCAGAACTTGAAGAAGATCTCTGCCTATTTTTGAGAGAAAACAGTCGCCTTTTTCTCTTCTTTTCTTTCTAGGTCTGATGATTTTAGGAGAATAGGCGATTTAGGTAGTTTTTGGCTAATTAATTAGGCTTAGAATAACCAAAACGACGTAGCATAGGCCTTAAAAGAAGTAGGAAAAGTCCGGAATGCCCCTAGGAAATTTTAAAAGAACTCTACTGAAAATTGCGACTCAAGGATCACGGCTTGGTTAACGGATTATAGTCTTGGACGACAGACCGCAACTGAGTCGTGGTCCTGTCCAGGGGTCTTGGGGGTTCTCTGATATGAGGGAACTACGACTCCACAAGACGGACCGTACTCCTGAACGACGGTTCGTCATGTGGCTCGTCGTTCTTGGGACTCTATTCTGGTCTGAGGATTCTACGAGTCTGTGCTTCTGAAGTACAGTCCATGACCTGACTCGTGGTCTCTGAAGCCCTGAACTGAGGGTCCTCTAATTAAGGGAGACCACGAGTGACAGGACAGGTCGTGGTTCTAAACTACGGTCTGTGGTCTGACTCGTGGTTCCTGAGACTTGAACTGGGGGCCTAGTGGAAAGTGGGACTACGGTTGAGACGACGGACCATGGTTCCAAACTACGGTCTGTGATCTTAACCGTGGTCACTGGAAACTTAAATATTTCTGAGATTTTCCTGCTGAGTATAGTCCAGTAGCTCGTTCAGATTCTAGGGTGTTACAATATCTCCTTTTTGGGATCATTCGTCCTCGAATGAAGATTAAACAAGCCGAGTTTGGAGGGAAGGAGCTGCAATCCCTACCAACTGAGTTACTAGAAACTGATATATCTAACGGAACTGAGTTCCATGAACATGCAAATACTGAAATACAAGGATAACTAATCGAACAAGGTACTGAGACCGAATTAAACAAGAGTAAATTGAGAGACTGAAGAGGAACAATTACCTCAAGCTGAAACTGGATCGGAAGGAAAGAGGTGAGGGTACTTGGCCATCATGGCTGCTTCTGCTTCCCAAGTAGCTCCCTCTACGGACTGATTCCTCCACAAAACCTTTACTGATGCGACTTCCTTATTCCTCAACTTACGAACCTGACGGTCAAGAATCTCAACTGGAACCTCCTCATAGGTGAGGCTATCCTTCACAGCCACACTCTCTAAAGGTAGTATCGATGTCGGATCACCCACAAACTTCTTCAACAAGGAAATGTAAAAGACTGGATGAACCGCTGCTAGTTCTGCTGGCAGCTCTAACTCGTAAGCCACATTACCAATCCTTTTCAGGATTTTGTAAGGACCTACATACCTGGGACTGAGCTTTCCTTTCTTGCCAAATCTCATCACCCTCTTCATTGGTAACACTTTCAGGAAGACCCAATCATCGATCTCAAACTCTAAGTCCCTTCTTCTCACACTATCTTTTATGAGCTGAACTTTCTCCATAGCCTCATGAACTGAATCTGGCCCAATCAAGGCTGCTTCACCTACTTTGAACCAACCAACTGGAGACCTGCATCTACTCCCATAGAGTGCCTCATATAGGGCCATCTGAATACTGGAGTGGAAACTGTTATTATAGGCAAACTCTATTAGAGGTAGGTGATCATCCCAACTACCCTTGAAATCAATCATGCAAGCTCTCAACATATCCTCTAAAGTATGAATCATACGCTCTACCTGACTATCCGTCTGCAAATGAAATGTCGTACAGAGATTCACCTGAGCACCAAGACCTTTCTGAAATGATCTCCGGAAATGAGATGTAAACTGAGAACCTCTATCTGAGATGATAGACAAGGGGACCCCATGTAACATGACTATCTCGCTGATGTAGAGTCTGACATAGTCTTTTGCTGAATCTATAGTCTTGACAGCCAAGAAGTGAGTTGACTTAGTGACTCTGTCCACTATCACCAAATGGAGTCATGCTATCTACGAGTACGAGGTAAACCCGTAATGAAATTCGTGTTGACCACTTCCCACTTCCAAGTAGGAATGCTAATCTCCTGGGTCACACCTCCTGGTTTTTGATGTTCTACTTTAACCTGCTGATAATTGGGACACTTAGCCACAAAATCTGTGATGTCCCTTTTCATGTCGTTCCACCAATAGACTTCCCGTAGATCACGGTACATCTTAGTGGCACGCGAATGAATGGAATATCTGGAATTATGGGCTTCTGTAAGGATCTGCTACCTCAACTCACCCACATTAGGAACACATAAACTGCCCTGGTAGTGAAGCACGCCATCTCCCCCTTGGGAGAAAACGTCTACTCTCTACTGATGAACTGCACCTTTCAACTGAAGTAATATGGGGTCACTTTCTTGTTTCTCTTTAACCTCCGCTACTAATGAAGACTCTGATCCATTCTAGACTATCACACCACCATCTGACGTGTCCATAAGGCAGACTCCTAAACGAGCAAGCCTGTAGACATCTCTGGCTAATTTCTTCTTCTCTTCCTCAACATGTGACACACTACCCATAGACAGTCTGTTGAGGGCATCAGCCACTACTTTGGCCTTACCCGAATGGTAGAGCACATTCGTATCATAATCTTTGAGGAACTCAAGCCATCTTCTCTGACGAAGATTCAACTCTTTCTGGGTGAACACATACTGGAGGCTCTTATGATCTATGAACACATCAACATGAACACCATACAAGTAGTGTCTCTCAATATTTAGGGCAAACACAACAGCTGCAAGCTCGAGGTCATGAGTCGGGTAGTTCTTCTCATGGACCTTAAGCTGTCTGGAAGCATAAGCTATGACCTTACCCTGTTGCAACAAGACACAACCTAGGCCGACCATAGATGCATCGCAATAAACCACATAGCCATCTGAACCCTCTGGTAAAGTCAAAATGGGAGGTGTAGTCAATCTGGTCTTCAGTTCTAAGAAGCTTTTCTCACACTCATCTGTCCACTGAAACTTGACCTTTTTCTGCGTCAACCTGGTCAATGGGGAAGCTATGGATGAAAATCCTTCCACAAACCTCCTGTAGTAACCAGCCAAACCCAAGAAACTTCTGATATCAGCCGGAGAGGTGGGTCTGGGCCAGTGCTCTACTGGCTCAATTTTCTGAGAAACCACTCGGATCCTTTCGCTGGATACCACATGACCAAGGAAAGCGATAAACTGTAACCAGAATTCACATTTACTGAAATTAGTGAATAGCTGGTGATCTTTGAGAGTTTGCAGAATAAATCTCAGGTGAGTCACATGCTCTTCCTCATTCTGAGAATAAACAAGGACATCATCAATAAAGACGATGACGAACAAGTCCAAATACTGTTTGAACACCCTGTTCATTAAGTGCATGAAAGCTGCAGGAGCATTGGTTAGTCCAAAAGACATGACTACAAATTCATAGTGACCATATACTGAGTCTTGAAGGTTGTCTTCGGGATGTCACAATATCTGACTTTGAGATGATGATAGCCGGATCTAAGGTCTATCTTAGAAAAATAACTAGCACCCTAAAGTTGGTCAAACAAGTCATCAATCCTGGGGATGGGATATTTGTTCTTGATTGTGACTTTGTTCAACTGACGATAGTCAATGCACATCCTGAGAGAACCGTCTTTCTTACGCACGAACAATACTAGAGCACCCCATAGAGAGATGATGGGTCTGATGAAGCCCTTATCTAGAAGGTCTTTCAATTCCTTAAGCTCAGCTGGAGCCATTCTGTAAGGAGGAATCAAAATAGGCTGGGTATCTGGAATGAGATCTATTCCGAAGTCGATTTACCATTCAGGAGGAACTCCGGGGAGATCTTCTGGAAACACTTCTGGGAATTCATTCACCACTGGAACTGACTCAAGAGTTGGGGTCTCGGAGTTTAAATCCTTAACCCGAACAAGATGGTAGATATACCCTTTGGAAATTATTTTTTTGGCCTTAAGGTATGAGATGAATCGACCTACAGGCACTGAGCTACTACCCTTCCATTCTAAGACTGACTCATTTGGAAACTGAAATCGAACGACCCTAGTTCTACAATCGACTGAGGCATAACAAGAATGTAACCAATCCATGCCTATAATGATATCGAAATCAATCATTTCTAACTCTACAAGATCTGCTGAGGTGACTTTTTGGGAAATTGTGACAGGGCAATTTCTGTATACATGTCTAGCTATAACTGGGTCACCAACTGGAGTAGAGATTGAGAAGGGTTCTGGGAGAATTTCTGGACTGACCCCAAATTTTACTATTATATATGGAGTTACAAATGAAAGCATAGCCCCTGGATCTAATAGTGCATAAACATCTAAATGGAAGACTTGTAATGTACCCGTGACCACATCGGGAGAATCCTCCTGGTCCTGTCGAGCCTGAAGAGCACACAACCTGTTCTGGCGCTGACCACCACCTGTACCAGATGAGGCACCCCGTTGAGTGGGGCGACCTGCTAGAGCTACTGCAGAGCTAGCCTGATTCTGTAGGCGAACATCCTTACCCTTTTGAGAAGCTTCTGGACAATCTCTCAGCATGTGGCCTGGCTTACCACACCTAAAGCAATTCTCGCTACCTTCCATGCACTCACCCTGGTGGTTCCTACCACACTTCTTACACACTGGATGGGTGCTCCCGCTAGTAACTGTACCTTGGGACTTAGAAACAAAAGCTCTATCCCGTCAATCCTTCTTGAATTTAGGTACTGGGGCACTGGCAGAAGATGGAGTCGGAGCTGAAGACTTCTGATAAAAATGAGAGCGATTACCACCCTTTGACTTCTGCTAAGAGTAGTTGAGATCACCTGTTCTGGCTCTGTTATTGTCTCCTCCCCTCTCTTTGATTTTCTCTTTCTCAATCTGCTGGTTATAAGTAACCAATCTGGAGAAATCCATCTCCTTGATCAGCATAGCAGTTTTGCACTCTTTGACCACATCATCTGAAACATTAGATACGAACTTGCTCATACGGGCCCTGGAGTCAGCTACTATCGCTGGAGCATACTTGGATAGTTGTGTGAACTTGAGAGCATAATCGTTCACACTCATGTCATCCTGTTTCAGATTAGTGAATTCCTGGACCTTGGCCTCCCTGAGCTCAAGTGGGAAAAACCGGTCCAAAAAAGCAGTCTTGAAAAGATTCCAACTCATCGGACCTGCATTAGTACCCCGAGACTCCTTCCACTGCTGGTACCAACTGTAAGCCACTCCCTTTAACTGATAGTCGGCTAAATCTGCACTCTCGACTGGAGTGACACACATTATACATGTTACCTTTTGGATGTCATCGAGGAACTTTTGCGAATCCTCTTCTGACTTAGACCCATGAAATTTTGGAGGGTTCATCCGAGTGAAGTCCCAGATTCTAGCTGCAGCAGTTTTTGTCTGAGGCGAAGCTGGTGTCGCAGCCTGCTGATTGACCTAGGCGGTCATGGCCTGAGCAAGCCCTTAAAAAGAAGCCCTGAATTCGGTATGCGTGACTTGCTCATTCAATGGGTCTGCTGGAGCTGCTAGCTGATTCCTGGTGTTAGCTCTTATGGGAGGCATTTTCTGAAATGCAAAGAGCAAGAGTTAGAAGGAGCTTAAATAGAGTTTACACTCCATAGCACGAGCTGGAAAAGAACGAATAGAAGTTTTTCCTAGTGACGTCTCATAGCTCTTCCCCCATAAGTGTGGCGCGCTTCACACCCATGAAGAAGGCTTTACTTAACGCGACATTCAGACACCCTAGGACACTTAAACCTGATGCTCTGATACCAAGTTTATCACGACCCGAGGCTACCCCCTAGACATAACATGGTATGGCATATTTAAACAATTTATGATGAAAACATATACTGTGCGGAAGCTGAAAACAGTTTAATATCTGAAGTAGGAATGAGCCCAAAACATCTGAATATATAAAATATATAGAGAGTATAGAAATGACTGAAAAATAACACTAACAACTCAATAGTTGAATCTAGTCTATGTCTGAAAGCCTCTAACTGATGTGAGTTGTTGGGACATGCCCCCAGCTAACTATAACAAGTCTGAAACTAAAATGTAAAGACTGAAAAGTAAAGCATGTCTATCATCCTCGTGCTATGAGGACTCACCACTGAAGCTGCTGAGTACGAACTAAGCACCTGAACCTACATCATAAAATGATGTAACACAAAAGTATACGTCAGTACTTTGAATGTACTGAGCATGCGAGATATGTGCTGAGCTGAACAATACTAGGGCTAAACATGGGAATATGTATACTGAAGAATAAACTGAGAAGTAAGCTGAGATGCAATGACCAAATAAATATCATGAGTATATAGCATGTTGAACTGAATAACTGAATATAAGGTCAATGCAACATGAGTCTGACTGTGGGAGATACTATTAACAGACATACCCCAAGCTGAGCTAACTATGGGACCAACCTGTAACCCTAGATGGGAGGGTGTTCATACCTTGCAAAGGGTAAGAACAAGTCTAACGTGGATCCACTAACTGATGTCCACAAAGGACAGAGGTGTGCAGCCTAACCTCACAGCTGACCCCTCTTTACACCTACGGTGGCGCCGTAGTTCTGGGATTGGGGGACTGCTACTAAAGATCTTATCCCAATCTATCAGCTAAGCCTTCATCCCATCATCCGCTTGGTACTAAGTTTACTCCCAACGGAAATGCAAGCAATGAAATACAAGCTGAAACACTGGATAGCTCAAATACTGACAATAATCTGAGAATGCGCATATATATATATATATATATATATATATATATATATATATATATATATATATATACCGAAACTGATGGCATTTTAATATTGAAACATGATCATCTGAATTGTCTGCCTAGCAAGAATAATTTATGAATACTGAAATTTAGACATTCTAGGGTTTCTGAGTCCTGAAACTGTGACTATACCAACTCACCAACAAACATGAAATAGACCTCAACATAAGCAGTAAAATCTGGATTACAATAAATCCCTAAGATTTAGGAACCCTAAGTCTGAACAAATACATGGAGAACTAAAGAACTGACTGAAATTTAGGGACCTAATGGGTGAAAGGAACCCACTAGTGAAATCCAAGAAACTATGGAGAAATCCTTTGAATTTTTGGGGCTGAACTTGAAGAAGACCTCTGCATGTTCTTGAGAGAAAACAGTCGCCTCTTTCTCTTCTTTTCTTTCTAAGTATGATAATTTTAGGAGAATAGGTGATTTAGGTAGTTTTTGGATAATTAATTAGGCTTAGAATAATCAAAACGACGTAGCATAGGCCTTAAAAGAAGTAGGAAAAGTCCAGAATGCCCCTAGGAAATTTTAAAAGAACTCTACTGAAAATTGCGACTCAAGGATCACGGCTTGGTTAACGGATTATAGTCTTGGACGACAGACCGCAACTGAGTCGTGGTCCTGTCCAGGGGTCTTGGGGGTTCTCTGATCTGAGGGAACTACAACTCCACAGGACGGACCATACTCCTAAATGATGATTCGTTATGTGGCTCGTCATTCCTTGGACTGTAGTCTGGTCTGAGGATTCCATGAGTCAAAGGATGGATCGTGGTTCTGAAGTACGGTCTGTGACCTGACTCCTGGTCTCTGAACCCTGAACTGAGGGTCCTATGATTAAGGGAGACCATGAGTGACAGGACGGGTCATGGTTCTAAACTACAATCCGTGGTTTGACTCGTGGTTCCTGAGACTTGAACTGGGGGCCTACTGGAAAGTGGGACTACAGTTGAGACGACGGACCGTGGTTCCAAACTACGGTCCGTGATCTTAACCGTAGTCCCTAGAAACTTAAATTTTTCTGAGATTTTCCTGTTGAGTATAGTCCAGTAGCTGGTTCAGATTTTGGGGTGTTACAAAATGCTTTAGCTAGATATGGGGAATTCAAATCCCCAACAAAATCAAATACTTCTTATGGCTTCTCCACCATAACAGGCTGCCTACCAATGCCACCCTCTCTAAAATGGGCCTCAATATTCCTTTCAACTGCAGCACCTGTAACCACCCTATGGAAAATACTAACCATATCTTCTTTGAATGCATCATCATCCATGACTTATGGAGCAATCTCATCTCCAAAACCACCAATACTATCTCCATTGACATAGATTCATTTTCCCCCATTAATTGGGAAACACCTATAAGATTCTAAACAATGAAGATTTTGACAGCATCATTTCCTGGGCACTATTCTTCCCTTCTGCTTATGGACTATATGGAAGAAGAAGAATAACAACCCATTCAACCATAAGTCTGAAAAGTCAAACTTCACCCAAGCTTATAATAAAGCTGATGAATTTCATCTTCTTAGAGATAATAGACACAACAAGCCCAATATGATCACCATCAGGGTGCCCCCCCTCCAAGGGGTACTTACAAGCTTAACACTGATGGTTCGTGCCTGGGTAACCCTGGGAAAGGGGGGCATTGGTGGGGCGTTTAGGAACTCCAAAGGAGACTGGATTATTGGGTTCATAAAAAGCTTTCTAAGTGCTACCAACAACCAAATGGAGTTGTTAGCTCTTAGAGAAGGTCTTAGGATTGCTAAGGATAATAATTATTTCCCCCGAGAAATCAACATTGACTCAATGAAAGTTATCACTATGCTAAAAGAGGGAAACCTCCATTATAACCCAATTATTGAATGCATATGGCTAATGGAGGATCTAGGACGAGCTGTGGTGCAACACAGTTATAGGGAGCAAAATAAGGTGGCAGATGCTCTAGCCAAGGAAGAAGCACGGAAGGAATTTTTTGACAAGACCCATTTTTTTTAGTTCCTCCGGCTTATGCAGCGAAAGCTATTTGGAATGACATCCTACGAACTAATTTTGATAGAGTAATTAAAAGTTGTAATGCTACTCAAGTTGGGGATAACCCAGTATCATTCTCTATCGAACTTGGTTGAATGCCTATGATACAATGCTAAGAGCTTAGAAGCTGGGAAAAACGAGCTTAAGAAGTTGATCAATCGAAGGAGGAAATAAAGACACAGTCGATTTCAAAAGTTAGCTACTATTGTTCATTATTGTTCACTGTCCTAGAGTTAGTTATGTTGTTCAGTTAGTTAGGCAGTTAAGGAAAAATGCCAGCTGTATTGATTAGTTACGAATTTAACCACTAATTGTAGTATAAGTAGTGATGTAATAGCTGAAAGATATTCATTCAATGATATACAAAAGTTCTCTTCTTCTCTTTTACAATTCTCTGTTCTTCTTAGCTAATTTCTCGGATTATTCCCTGAATTGGTTGCCATCTTCTTCGAGAATACTTCTCCTAGATTAACCTACCCCACTCGATTCCTATTTCTGGCATCAATTGGTATCAGAGCTCTCGATCCTTAGCTGATTAATCATGGTGGTTCATGACAAAAACCAAGATAGATCTTCTGAGGAAGTCGATGGAAAACTTTCTCAGATTCAAGACCAACTGCAGAAACTCATGGAGAGTATGATGACTATGAATGAAAGGAATGCACAGGCAGATAAGGAACTCATGGAGATCAAACAAGCCCTAGAAAATGGAAAACAAAAGGAAAAGGAAATGGAACCAGCAAGAGGAGCTGAATCTTCTGTTAGAGGTGAATGTTCAAAGGAGCAGAGGTGTATAAGTTCAGCAAGGGAACTTCCAAATTCTGGGGGTAAATTTCTTACTCAATGTTCTAAATTGGATTTTCCTAGTTGCTATACATTTAGATGGGGAAGCCATTGCTTGGCATAGATCTTACTTAAGAACTAGAAATTATGCTCTAGAACCCACTTGGTCTGAGTATGTACTAGCCATAAATGAAAGATTTGGGGATGGGTTTGAGGATTCCATGGAGGCCATCAAGCATCTGCAACAAACTGATAGTGTGAGGGTCTATCAAGCTGAGTTTGATAGGTTGTTAAATGGAGTTGACTTGTCAAATGAGAATGCACTTAGTTGCTTCCTAGGGGGATTGAAACCTGAACTTAACAAGGCTGTTAGGATTCAGGCACCAAGTACATTGTTGCAAGCTTATAAGCTTGCTAAACTACAGGAGGAAGTATTTGAAGCTCAGGCACAGTCTTGGGGAATTACGAATAATGGTAAGAATCAGGGTGGTATTTTACCAAATCCTCCTAAGTTTCAGAATTTTCAAAAGCCACTTGTGTCTAGTAGTGTTGTCAAGAAACCTTATGAACCAAATAACAGTAGGTTCAATAATGCTCATAATGGGAATGTTGGTAGAAGGTTATTGACTGTTGTTGAAATGGATGAAAAGAGGGCCATAAGGCTATGTTTTCTCTGTAATGAGAAGTACACACCTGCGCATGTTTGTAAGGCAAAGAAACAGTTGTTTCTAGTAAAAAAGGTTGAGGAAGAAGGGGTATACATTGAAGAAGACTCCAGTCAGGAACAAGAGTTAGTACAGGAGAATAAGGAATGCATGACTATCTCTTTATAGGCCTTTACTAGTAGTGTAGGGTATCAGACCATTAGAGTCACTGGATATCATGAAAAATGACCCTTACAAGTGCTCATTGACACAGGAAGTACCCATAATTTCATTGATGAATTTGTGGCAAAGAAGTTGGGCTCCAAACCTATATCGATAATGCAACAATCTGTGAGTGTTGCTGATGGGAGGAAGGTACACACTGCAGCAGTTTGCAAGAATTTACAGTGGTTGTTACAAGGTACCACATTTTCTTCTGATTTCCTATTATTACCTTTAGGGAATGTTGATATAGTGTTGGGGTGCAATGGTTGAATACGCTTGGCAGAATTTTTTTTGACTTCAGCAATAGAACCATTGAGTTCATGCATCAGGGTAAGAAACATGTTCTAAGAGGGGCAAGTAACCAGATCAAGACATCTAAGGCTCAGGCATTGAACAAGAAGACTGAGGACTTAGTTCAGGTCCTGATGCTAACCTTGATAACAGACACAACTGTTCCCTGGCAATGTAACAGTATCCAAGTGGCTCAAGATGTTGAAGTTCCTACTGTTCTTAGCCAATTGATAGAGCAGTACAAATGTATATTTGAGTTACCCACAACCCTACCCCCTCATAGAGGACCCTTTGATCACAGGATTCCACTTATAGACACTACTGCACCTGTGAGTAAAATACTTTATAGGTACCCTGGAGTAAAAAAGGATATCATTGAGAAGTTGGTCCAAGAAATGCTAGACCAAGGAGTAATTCAGAATAGTTCTAGACCTTATGCCTCCCCTGTGGTATTGTTGGGAAAAAAGAATGGTAGTTGGAGGCTTTGTGTAGACTACAGGGATTTTAATCAATTGACTATAAAGGATAAGTTTCCCATTCCAATCATTGAGGATTTGTTGGATGAATTAGGAGGAGCTGAGGTATTTTCTAAGATTGATCTTAGAGCTGGTTATCACCAGTTGAGAATGGCAGAAGCAGATACACACAAAACAGCTTTTAAAACTCATGAGGGCCACTATGAGTTTTTGGTCATGCCCTTTGGGCTCACCAATGCACCATCATCATTTCAAGGTCTCATGAATGTTGTTTTTAAGCATCTTCTTAGAAAATCTGTATTGGTTTTCTTTGATGATATATTGATCTATAACAAGGACATGCCTACCCATGTGAAGCACTTACGGGCTATGTTTGAAGTAATGAAGCATCACCAACTATTTGGGTCATTTTATAAGCTCCAAGGGAGTAGCTACTGATCCAAAAAAGATACTAGTTGTACAAGATTGGTCTGTTCCTACCACTATTAAGCAGTTAAGAGGATTCCTTGGGCTAGCAGGGTACTACAGGAGGTTCATTAAAGGCTTTGGTGCTATTGCAAAGCCCCTCACTGAACTTTTGAAGAAGGACAAGTTTGCTTGGAATGATAATGCTACTACAGCTTTTAACACCTTAAAGGGGGCCTTGGTAACTGCTCCATTACTGGCTCTGCCTAACTATGATAAGCCTTTCTTTATTGAGACTGATGCTAGTGGTTCAGGGATTGGTGTTGTCTTAATGTAGCAAGGGCACCCCATTGCATACATTAGCACATCATTGGCCCCTAAACACCAAGCTATGTGTGTATATGACAGAGAGTTATTGGCTATTATCTTTGTAGTTACTAAGTGGGCACACTACTTGTTGGGAAGACATTTTGTGGTAAGAACTGACCAAAAAGCCTTGAAACATTTACTGGAGCAGAATATTCATACAGATTTCCAAGTGTCTGGCATTTCAAAGTTGATGGCTTTTGACTTTGCTATTGAGTTCAAGAAGGGCAGTGAGAACAAGGCTGCTGATGCATTGTCTAAGAATCAAGGTGCTGAACTACTAGCTATTTCACTCTTGACTCCTAATGCAACACTTTTGGATCAGATTAAACAAACTTGGGTTTCAGATCCTGTTTTGCAAACCTTGATCCTCAAGTTACAGGCACAACCTTACAAGTCTTATACTTGGATCGGCTCACAGTTGAGATGGAAGGGAAGACTTGTGGTGGGGTATGATCCTCAATTGAGACAGACTATTATTCATTTATGGCATTCCACTCCACAGGGTGGTCATTCAGGCATGGATGCTACAATTAAGAGGCTCTAATCTCTTTTTTTCTGGAAGACATTGGCTCAGGACACCAGAACTTTTATCAACAAGTGTGATGTTTGCCAGAGACACAAATATGATGCTTCTGCTTATCCAGGGCTTTTGCAGCCTCTTCCTATTCCTGAGGGTGTGTGGATTGACATTAGTTTGGATTTTATTGAAGGGCTACCTAAATCTAAAGGGAAGGATGTGATATTGGTAGTGGTAGACAAATTGAGCAAGTCTGGTCATTTCATTGGGTTGCAACACCCTTACACAGCTCAATCTGTAGCTCAGTGCTTCCTAGATAATATTTTCAAACTCCATGGTATGCCGGCTACTATAGTGAGTGATAGGGACCCCATTTTTCTGAGTTCCTTCTGGCAGGAGTTGTTCACCTTGCAAGGGGTTCAATTACATAAGTCCACAGCCTACCACTCTCAAACAGATGGTCAGACTGAAGTCCTTAATAGAACATTGGAAACATACTTGAGGTGTTTTTGTTCTGATAGTCCTCACAGTTGGTCTACTTATTTACTACTTGCTGAGTGGTGGTATAACACTACTTATCACTCTACGTTGAGGTGTACACCCTATGAAGTTCTCTATGGTCAAAAACCTCCTCTTCATCTACCCTACTTGGTTGGAGAAGCTTCTATTGACATGGTGGATAGGTCCTTGGAAGCAAGGGAAGCTGTTATTTCTTTAATTAGGTTTCATCTGTCCAGAGCTCAACAAAGGATGAGAGATGTTGCTAATAAACATAGATCTAACAGGAGTTTTGTAGAAGGAGATTGGGTATATTTGAAGTTGCAGCCATACAGACAAATTTCTGTAGCTGCTAGACCCTTTAATAAGCTAGCAGCTAAGTACTATGGCCCATATGTAGTGGTTGCTAAGGTAGGCTCGGTTGCTTACAAGTTGCTTCTACCAGCTGATGTCCTTATCCATCCAGTCTTTCATGTTTCTCAGCTTAAGAAGTGCCATGAGGTCCCTAGTGCTATCAGTCATCCTTCAGTTCTACACCTTTCTAGCCCTTACTGTCCCTTGCCTGCGAAAATTCTTGATAGAAGAATGGTTAAGAGAGGCAACAAAGCTATATGTCAGATCCTAGTGCAGTGGTTTGGTCTTGATGCTACTCAAGCCACATGGGAGTATTTGTCTGAGTTTCAACATAGATTCCCTTCCTTTACCCTTGAGGACAAGGGTGATTTCCAATAGGGGGTATTGATACAATGCTAAGAGCTTAGAAGCTGGGGAAAACGAGCTTAAGAAGTTGATCAATCGAAGGAGGAAATAAAGACACAGTTGATTTCAAAAGTTAGTTACTACTGTTCATTATTGTTCACTGTCCTAGAGTTAGTTATGTTGTTCAGTTAGTTAGGCAGTTAAGGAAAAATGCCAGTTGTATTGATTAGTTACGAATTTAACCACTAATTGTAGTATAAGTAGTGATGTAATAGCTGAAAGATATTCATTCAATGATATACAAAAGTTCTCTTCTTCTCTCTTATAATTCTCTATTCTTCTTAGCTAATTTCTCTGATTATTCCCTGAATTGGTTGCCATCTTCTTCGAGAATACTTCTCCTAGATTAACCTATCCCACTCGATTCCTATTTCTGGCATCAGCCCACTTATGTAAAACAATGTTATATTATATATAATATTTTGCTTGACAAAAAAAAATGGTAATTAAAGTAGAATGTGGTGGTTGGGTGAAATTGTATAACGCACAATTTACTTGCGCTATGTAAAAAAAGAAAAAGCAACATTGGTTAACTGGATCGTCAATCCATCTCTTACATAGAGCATTAATTTAGTGCGCTATTACTATTTTTTGTCAATTTAATTTTTGTATATTAATCCGGTCACTTTTTCATTTTTGCCATTCATTTAGGTCCCCGACTCGGTGGGAGTTGTGTTCGACAACTTTTACTTTTTTCTTGGCTTCTGTTTTTTCAATTTCTGCAACTTTTTCTGCCAAGTTCCTCGTTGTACTCTTGGAGGAGGGGAGGAACTAAAAGTCACGTGAGAGAAACATGAAGCAGTGTTAGTATCTAACGGAAAACCTAACCGAGAGATGGATTTGGTTAAGTTTGAAAAACTTAAGTGATGATTTCAGTTAAGTGAAATAAAATAAGGATGTAGTTAAAGTTAGGGTGAAACAATAGGGATGATATTGGTCAAAAACTATAATACAATAAGCTGTTTTATTTATTAATGCACCCAGTACCCACAGAATAATGAACAATCATGAAATATAGAAACTGAAAATGCAGATTTCAGTCAAGTTGCCTTTTCAAATCTCAAATAAGCAATGAAATGTTCAGTTCAATTTGTGAAAGAGGGAACTATAGCTTCAACAGAGGCGGCATCTTGTGTTTCTTGGAGGTTAGAGATGGGTTTCTCAACTACAAGGAGAAATAATAGTAGTCAAGGTTGAACCAAGAAGGGCAAGAATAAAATTCTAGTCAACTGAACTGCAACCACAATCATGCTTGTATAAATTCTCGTAAACTACATGTTGAGAACCCTATAGGATGGACGATAGACTCTTAACAACTCTGACGGACAAATGGAATGCTAAATGCACATTGCATCGACTTGGAAAAGATAAACAAATCTAGTGACTTATTTTACAACTACTAAAAGCACAGTCATCGTTTGATTTTCCAACAACTCCATTTATGTCCTATAAAGTTCAGGATGGACCAAAAGTAAAAACCCTGTCAAAAGATAAGTGTGTATGCCTATCCTTCACAAGACTGCAAACTCACATGTACAGGAAAGTTGGTATCTCACTTGTAGAGGCAGAGGTTAATCTTCTTGTTGAAATAAAGTATAATCTGAACTCGCTTCGCTCTTGTGGACCTGCATGAAATTGATACAAGTTTATGAGATGCACATGTCCCTTCCATCTTACCAACTTCAAAATATCACCACTGTGCACAATTTTCTCTCTGGAATCCTTGACATGTAACCATTCTCAAGTGCAACTCATCCTTACTCCATCTTGTAAGAGTACTAGGATTAATAATTCATTTGAAATATTATATACAGGACACAGACCTTTTACTGCTTATGCAATCCCAGACACTACCAAAAGGCACTTCATTACGACTACATCACAACTATTATGCTACTCAACAATATATACTTGTGAAATTTGCATTGTATTTGTAGTCCTTTAAAATTGGGATTTGTATAGTCATGCAGAAAGGTATATCTCATATTGAGATACCACTAATGCTGGTTGCAGAAGTATGTGTTTTTAGCTACTAAGTAGGATATCTTGTTAAAGACCAAGGTCCAGGCAAGTCATATCAGAGGCAAATAGCCAAGGTACAACTGACTAAAAATTAACCATTCTTCAAAGAAAAAGGCGTATATTAATATATTTTGTATATCTTAACAACAACATGCTTTTCCACGTAAATTGCTGGTGGACATGGATAGTAAGGGTCAGGCTTAGCTAAGTGCAAGTTCCATTAGAGGATATAGCTAGGAAACAGTCTGCTGAATTTTTTTTCACCTTTAAAATAATTAAATGGCCAAAATTTCAAGCTAGCAACTTCTTTAATTTGTTCTAGTATTTATGCGAAGCTGGATTAATTGGTGAAACCAAGCTTCAAATGCTAGGATTTATATAGTCTAGGTAACTAAGATTGTTAAGTAACATTCCACTACATCAACTTTTTATCCTACTTCCATGTTTCTATACAGATAGAATATGCAAGACAAGATAATCTAAGCTTTGATAAGAGATACACCCACCTCGGCAGTCCGTGAAGAACCTGTATGAAAATTAGGAACAAGAGATGTCCAAAGAACAGGGTCTGCTAAGGGATCTATGCTGTTGTAGTTGGTGAGAAGTGGTGCTGATAGGAGTGGAGTAAGTGGGTGTAAGTTTCTGTTAATAGATAATCCCCCAGCATTGAAAAATGCAGCTCCAAGCCTCTCACTTCCACTCTCAGGACTTGATTTCTCTATCATCTTCCCACGGTCGACCCTGTTGATAGTGCTTTTGTTTTCATTCTCATCATTCTCAACTTTTTCTTTCTTTTTAGCAACCTTCTCTAGTAAACTTTTGTACGCTGCAGACTCTGACAAAATGCTCATAGCAGACACTGTTGAGCTTTTATGATTCTTTTTTTCTTGGTACACACCCAAACGGGGCATCTCATATGGTTCAGTCTGATGAATTGATAATTCTGAAGCCCTGAGCTCGTTATCAATATCTTCAGAACAACCAACCTTTGCTTCCTCCGACATTTTCAGATGGGAATCTGTTTGACGAGCTTTATTACCCCCCCACCACTTGATGTAACTTGACAAGTCAATCTTTCTATCCATGCAGAAGCCACCTATGTACTCATTGTCCACTGTGGCATTATCACCTTCGAGAAATTTAAGGATTTATAAGATCTGAGTTCAGCACTTGATTTGCTAACCAAATACTAGGTCTAAAAGGAACTATTTTATCTTTTGAGACTGAAGGTCTAAAATGAACTATTATTAATACAAATTTCTTTTTGTATGACAACAACTGTACTCACCATAGTGCAGGCTGTTAAAGTAATCAGCTCCAGGCACACGACTGAATTGCAGATCCCATCGACTACATTGGATGCAAAGAAGAAAAGATGGAATATATCGTGAATAATGACATATCTAAGAAACCCTAATGAAGATCAAGATACCAAGAAAAATAAGCAAATGGGAATGTGACAGGAGAATCGCACAGCATTTCATCCTTCATCACATAATCTTTTCAATTCAACAAGTCATATAACACGTACTTGATCTGTGCTAGCATACCTGGATAGTGGACGATATTTAGAGATCCCTCTGGAGAAACCACCACTCTTTCTGCAAAAATGAGTTTATGAGGAATCAGCAGATGCCCTACCAAACACATGCATATGCAAACAACATACCCACCTTCTTAATGACGCAAGATAATCCTCTCTTGAGACATTTTGCATCTCTTCGAGGTCCCTTGTGTAATCTGTCACCTACATAAACGGTCAGCGCGTTCAGTACATGAAAGTGAACACATTGCAAAGCACCTGATACAGTTAGGAAACATTCGGAAAGGACCATTTAGTCCTTTTACCAGAACAAAGCTTTAACAGATCCAATATTATGCAAGCGAGGAAACAAGAAAACAAAGCAAGACAAGAATTGAAGTAGCAAATCCTTGAGAGAGATAGGAGGGAATGAGGAAGGGCAAGATACTTGTATTGCTTGATAAACTGAGAAACAAACTAATATCAAACATCTTACTGGGAAATTAATGAGGGTTCCAGGACCCCAATATTTCAAAGCGGCAAGATCATATGCTCTTGCTGCAGCCTCCTCATCATCATATGCTCCTACAAAAAGTTTTGTTCACGAAATGTTAACAGTTTAATCTCCTTTCATGTGCAGTACTAAGAAAAGGATTAATCAAAGTACTCACCTAAATAAACTGCCCATGCAGATCAAGCAGCAATAAATGTCCCAATGTCCATGCAATATAAACACTTTCTAAAAATCAGTTTTTCACAAGAAACTGGAGCATCGAGCTGAATTCTGATCAGCATGAAATAGAAACAAAAATATCTGCTAGAGAAACAAAGACAAACACCTTGCTTTCCTTTCTTATTTTGGTTTTGATTCCAGGTACTTTTATCCCAAAGATGAGCTTCATAACGACCAGTCCATCTATGCCTAGTCCCATGAAATTAAAAACATAGCTCAAAATTTTTCAAAGTAACAAGAGAAATTCTTGAGGCAAGCAATATTTCGTTAAAAGAACAGCCAAAACAGAAGGAGAGTTAACATAGCCGATCTTATCTGACTCTAACAAATAGAACAGAAAAAACACGCACAAGAAAAGAGACAAAACCTTTAGGCCTAGAATCTTCTATTGCATACAACAAGGTACTCATTAACTATTTTGTTAAAAATCATAAAGAGGCAATTCTTCATTCCTCCAACATACAAAACCAAGAATGTAAACGTGAAGATCAAATGCAAGAGGTTATTCTGCTTTAGCAACTGAAACAAATAGAAACACCCTGCTCATCCAAGCAGTGCAGTCATTCTAAATTCCAAGAGTCTTCTTGTTACAGTTGTATCTAAAACTGCAGCTTAATTTCAAAATGCTTAGCTGGTTCACAGGTGTCTACAAGACCTAAATTCAAGCTAGAAGAGATAACGTAGGGCTGAAAAAGCCGAGGAAGTGCACACCAGAATAAATTGCTATTTTTTAGCTGTTTCTCTCTTTCCTAGGTTGTTTAAAATTGTGTTAGCTATTTTTAAGTTTAGTTCCTTACTTTCAGCAAGCATTAAATCAGTTTAGTAGATTTTTGGCAGTACTTTACAGTATTTTAGTTAAGCTGTGATGTATATATTCAGTCCTTAATGATCAGTAAAATATATCTTTCCTTTTTCTTCTTTCGTCAGTTTTATTCTCCTCTGTTAAACACTCATTGGTATCATAGACCTTTCATTCTTACAGGACTTGTGAAAATTTGAGTCTCATATTGACTGGGTGAAACCCGAACATCTTTTTTTTTTGACAAAGGTAACAAGTTTGTATATAAATCTTCAGCACTAAGGCTGGGATCTCAAAAATTTGCATCACAGAGCTACATACAACTGAGTAGGCTCAGCAATCAGGTAAACAAAAACTATCTCTAGGACCTATTTCTTCTTACAAGGATCCTAAGATGTCTATAATAGCTACAAGATCATCTATATACTCGGAACTACACCAATAGCAAAAAGTGATAATGTAGTTCATTTTAATCCTATGCAAAGGGCTACTGATACTTTCAAAACATCTCGAATTTCTCTCCTTCCATATGGTCCACCATATCACTGCTGGGACAATTCTCCATCTGCTTTTGTGTATACTTCCACTACCCTCATTGTTCCATCTTACTAGAGCCTGACCTGCTCTTTCAGGCATAGTCCACTTTATACCCCTGAAGCTAGTAAACAGGTTCCCTAGTTGGTTAACCACTTTACAGTGTATAAACAGATGGTTGATTGCCTCTGCCTGTTGCTCACAAAAAAAAAACCATCTTGGACACATATTTATGCCCTTCTTCATGAGATTCTCCTGAGTTAGAGCAGTCTCTTTCACTACCAACCAAGTGAAAATTGTTACTTTGTAGGGGATTTCACTTTCCATATAAGCTTCCAAGGTAGAAAGCTGATTTGAGACCCCATCTTATTCAAGTTCTTATAAGCAGAGCTAACTGTGAAAATGCCTTTGCTGTGGCATTTCCACCTGAGAGTGTCTTCTCCTTCCTTCAGTCCTGTATACTGATTTAAGGTGCCATAGAATTCAGCCAGTCTTTCCACCTCCCAATCTTGCATTAGTCTTCTGTATGCCAGGTTCCACCCTTGTGTAGTCCATACTTCCTGCAAAGTAGACCTCTGCTACTGATTCAATAGATAAATGTCGGGAAAAAGTTGCTTAAGACTGCCATTTCCTAGCCAATCATCTTCCCAGAACATGATCTTCCTTCCATTATTTACATTGAAGCTTGTTTTTTCAAAGAAAACATGGCATAAATGTCTGATTGATCTCCACAAACTGATGCCATAAGCAGAAACTACATTCTTTGTCTTCCAAAAGTCTTTCTTTTCATATTTTGCTTGAATCACCCTAACCCACAATGTCTGCTCTTCTTTAGGGAATCTCCACAACCACTTCATAAGCAAGCTTTTGTTCTGTTTTCTCAAGTTTCTGATGCCTAGTCCTCCATGCTTCTTATTAGATAGGATTACAGTCTTCCATTCAACCAAATGGAATCCTTTGTTCTCCTTATCTCCATTCCACAAAAAATTCCTCCTTAGAGCATCAATTCTTTCTTCCACTTTGACTGGAAGAGAGAAAATTGACATCAAATAGGTTGGCAAGGCATCTAAGACTGAGTTGATTAGAACTAATGTTCCACCTCTGGACAAATATTGTGATTTCCATCTGGACAGTTTTTTCTCACATTTTTCCACCACTCCATTCCAAATCTCTTTGGATTTGCTTTTGCCTCCCAAAGGCATCCCCAAATAGACTGTTGGAAGCTGCCCTATTTCTCCTCCCAGAACTTTTGTCAGTTGCTGAATTCTGTTCACTTCATTGATTGGAAAAATGTGACTTTTCCTCCAATTGATGTGGAGGTCAGAGGTTGCTTCAAAAAGAATGAGAATTACCCTCAGGATCTTGACTTGGCTTTCCTCCGCATCACAGAAAATGAGAGTATCATCTGCATACTGTAAGTGTGTAACTTCCACTCTTGCATTCCCATTCTTTGCTACATTAAAGCCCCTTATCCATCCATTACCGTGAGCTGTCTTTATCATATTATTCAAACCTTTCATCACTAGTATGAACAATAAAGGTGAAAGGGGGTCACCTTGTCTCAGTCCTCTGTCAAAAGGAAAGAAACCTTCAGGGAACCATTTATCAATACTGAAAATCTAACAGTACTTATGCAAAATTTTATCCATTTGATCCACTTCATTCCAAATCCCATCCTCTGCATGATTCCAAGCAAAAAGTTCCAGTTGACATGATCGTATGCTTTTTCTATATCCAGTTTGCACATAATTCTTGGAGTCTTGTCTTTCAGTCTTGAATCTAGATACTCATTAGCAATAAAAACTGCATCAGTGATCTGCCTCCCTCTCAAGAAAGCCATTTGTTGTGTACCAACTAGCTTGTGCATCACCTTTTTCAATCTTTATGTGAGAATCTTGGATATCAACTTGTAGACACTTCTATTAAACTGATTGGCCTGAAATCTCTTAATTCCTTGGCACCATTCTTTTTTGGGATGAGAGCTATGTAAGTTGCATTACACATCCTCTTTCACAATCCCCCAGTATTTTATAAAGAAACCCATAGTGTACGCATCTGGCCCAAGTGTTTTATCTACGACACAAGCCTTAAGTCCAAGTAGGACTTCTTCCTCTTCAAAAGGTTTCTGTAGTTCTTGTTGTTCCTCTGTGCTGATAGAGAGGCACTAATTCATGTTGTAAGAAGGTCTCCAGTTCTCACTTTCACTATACAACTTACCTGTAGAAGGATAATATCTCACTTTTAATATCTGCAGCCTCCACCATTTCTTGTTCTCCTACTACCAGCTTATCAATATGATTGTTCCTCTTGTGAGCATTTGCAATTTTCTGAAAGAACTTAGTGTTCTTGTCCCCTTGTTTTATCCACAATGTTCTTGATCTTTGTCTCCAAGCTATCTCTTCCTTTTTTGCATAATCTTCAAAATCCTTGACCACATTTGCTTTCTGGACAGCTTCTCGCTGAGTTAAAGGTCTGTTCTGGTGAATACTATCAAACTCCGAAATTCCGTTGAGCGTTCATTCTTTTTCTTTTCCAGATTTCCAAATGTACTAGCACTCCATTCTTTCAATTTGGTCTTCAGGGCTTTTATCTTGGATGCTAAAATGTAGTCCGGCCTCCCTTCAAATTCAAAAGGTGTCCACCATTCTGTAATTCTTTCATTGAAACCATCAGTCTCCAACCACCATCCTTCGAACTTAAAATATGATTTTGTGTACACCCAATTGCCACTTGTTAAAGCAATTGGTGTGTGATCTGAGCACACTATAGGAAGAATCTCTTGCTTCACATTGTTTAACTTTTCCCCCCATTCAGTAGAATATAGTATTCTATCAATTCTGGATGCAGCCTCCATGTTACTTCCCCTTGTCCAGGTGTAGTTCCCCCCCTTCCAATTGAGGGTCAATCAATTCCATGTCCTCAATTACATCAGAAAACTCATGCATACCGAGGTTCTGGAGCAATTCTTTTTCTCTGAGGCATATCTGACAATGTTGAATTCTCCTCCTAAAACCCAAGGCCCAGTGAATATAAGCTCCTAACAACCCCTATTTCCCACCACACTTCCTGTCTTTCCATATTGCAACTTGAACATACACCCAGTGTTTTGGACGGCGAAAGGCGACACAAGGCGACAAGGCTATGCCTCGCCACGCGGTGAGGCGAGCGGCGAGGCGCTCGCCTTTTTGAAGTGCGGCGCCAATTAATACCAAAAAATTAAAATATTTAATTGCACATATAAATAATCAAAATCTCAATAGCAATAATACATTAGCAAATATTTCAATTCAAAAACTAAAAATAGATAGTTCATAGTAGCAAATATTTTATTAGATTGAGACGCCATTGAAATTATTGTTAATGATCAACAATCACGATATTAATTACTAATTAGTATATTATATAACTAAATTAGAGAAAAAAAACAGAGGAACAAAAGAAGAGAAAAACAGAGGAAGAATAGAAGAGAAAAAAACAGAGGAAGAAAAGAAGAGTTAAAAAACAGAGGAAGAAGTGAAAAATCAGAGGAAGAAGAAGAAGAAGAAAGTAGAAAAAGAAATCAGAATATGAAGTAGAAGAAGAAAGTAGAAGAAGAAAGTAGAAGAAGAAATGGAAAAAGAAAAGAAAAAGAGTTACTTACCTATGGAGAAGTCGGACTGTCGGAGACTCGCCGGAGCTGGCCGGCCGGAGTCTGAACTCTGAAGTTGTTGCGTCTGAGTTACCCGTCGCCGCAGTCACAAGGTTTCAAGGGAAATATGGAAACAAACCTAAAAATACCTTTTATCTCTTAAAAAACCCTAATTTTTTTAAAAAAATTAAAAGGCGTCGCCTTTTATCGCCGTCGCCGTCGCCTCGCCACATCGCCATGGCGTCGCCACATCGCCATGGCATCGCCTTTTCGATCTGCAGTCGCCACGCAGCCTAGAGGCGCGGCCTCGCCACGTCGCCAAGGCGATAAGGCGATCGCCTTTAATAACACTGCATAGACCCCTGTCATATGCCACACAAAATCACTTGCTCTTGACTTAAAGCTACAAGTCAGAGTATACGAACCTATCTCCACTATTTCCCCTTCCCAAATCTTGTTATCCCACATCATCAGAATCCCTCCCCTAGTTCCACTAGCCTCCAGTTGCCCATACTTAACTCCTCTGTTTCCCCAAACCTGTTTTATTACTTCCCCATTGTTCCCTTCTAATTTGGATTCCTGCAGACAGATGACATCTGCCTTCCACTCCTTTATCACACTATTTATCACCCTCCTCTTCTCCCTGGAATTTAAATCCCTCACATTCCATGATATTATCTTCACATTCATCATATATCTGTAGAAGTTCCCCTCCCCTTATTTCTCGTACCTTTGCTTTGAAAATTCATATCAATTGCCAACCCTTTTAGCTCCTGTAGACCTCTGATTCTGGGAGTTTCGCTTGTCTCCATTCCATAAAATCAGCTTGCAGCATTATGGAAGGTGAGAGTATTTTTTCATCAATTGCTCCGCTAATTTTTGATGGAGAAACCTATCAGGTTTGGGTTGTTAGGATGGAAGCCTACATGGATGCATGTGATCTTTGTGAGGCAGTAGAGGAGGATTATGAAGTTCCTCATTTACCATGCAATCCTACCATGGCTCAGATGAGAACTCACAAAGAGAAGAAGATCAGGAGGTTGAAGGCGAAGGCGTGTCTCTATGCTGCAGTATCTCCTACTATTTTTTCCAGAATCATGACTCTTAGTTCGGCTAAGCAAAGGTCTTAAACCTGATGAGGGAATTTGAAATGCAAAAAAAGAAGGAATCTGAGACTCTTAAAGAGTACTCAGATAGGCTTATCAATCTGACTAATAAGGTAAAGTTACTTGGTGCCGAACTTTCTGCAAACTTTCTGACAAAAGAATCGTGCAGAAAATTCTTGTTACTGTACCTGAACAGTTTGAAGCAACAATTGCTTCATTGGAAAATACAAAAGATCTGTTACCATTACTTTGGTGGAACTTTTAAACTCTTTGCAAGCACAAGAACAAAGAAGAATGATGAGAAACAATGCAGCTATTGAAGGATCTTTGCAAGCAAGACAACAGTTCAATTCTGGAGGCTAAGCTGAAATACAAAACGAGCTATGCTACATCAACAAAGGTTGTTGCAACTGATAGCAATTCTAGCAACAATAACAAAGGTGGAAAATATCCACTTGCCAGCATTGTGGGAAGAGAAATCATCCACACTTCAAGTGTTGGAGAAAACCTGATATGTGATGCAGAAAGTGTCATAAACTTGTCCATGCTGAGATTATTTGTAAAGAGAAAGGACCACAACAATTAAAAACTGTTTTGTGGCTACTGGTTTTGCAAGTAAAAATTCAAGTGAAAGCTGGTTAATTGACAACAGTTGTACAAATCATATGACAGATGATGATGAGATTTTCAAAGAGTTAGACAGATCTGAAATCTCTAAAGTCAGAACTGGTAATGGTAATTATTTTCCTGCCAAGGGAAACGCACGGTAGCTATTGAAAGCTACTCAGTGTAGAAAGTTAACTTTAGATGTACTCTTTGTTCCTGAACTTGATCAAAATTGTTGAGCATAGAGAAACTTTTGGAGAATGGTTTCAAGCTTACGTTGAGGTCAAGAAGTGTGTGATCTTTGATCCAAAAGGTCAAGAAATCTGGCAAGTTAAAATGAGAGGAAAAAGTTTTTCCTTTGATCCAAGGGAGGAAAAGCCACCTATCTGAGCCATGAGATGACAACAGATGTATGGCACAAGAGACTCGGACATTTCCATCACAGGGCACTCTTGTACATGTTGAAGAAAGATATGGTTCAAGGACTACCACCTATGGAGGACGAACACTCAAGCTACAACACATGTCAATTAGGAAATCTCTCGGTTAGGTGTATCATGCATTCGTCTCCCCATTAGGCCTTTATGGCTTGCCCTTTAGTATGACATTAAGCGGTTTTACACTTTCTGTCATATTGGGGGAATGGGCTACAAAAGTATTTATTGTTTATCCACTAAGCGTTCTCGCACGACGGAGATAAGCAGGATGTCTTTTCCCAAGGCAACCGGGAGAGCATCAGTGAAGCTTCAATTAGTCCATACTGATTTATGTAGACCACATAAGCCTGCTTTTCTTAATGGAAGTAAATATTGTATAGCATTCATTAATGATATGACACGAATGTGTTGGATTTATTTTCTAAGTTTCAAATATGAAGAACCTGAAGTGTTCTAAAAGTTCAAAGCTTTCGTTGAAAATCAAAGTGGTTGCAAGATGCAAATGCTTAGATCAGATAATGGTACTGAGTACACATCTGATCGATTTGAAAAGTTTTGTGAAATGCAGGAATTGAGCGTCAACCCATTGCCCCATAAACTCCACAACAAATGGTGTCGGCGAAAGGAAGAATAGGACGATAATGGAGATGTTGAGGTGCTTGTTATATGAGAAGGGCCTACCAAAGAATTTATGGGCACAAGCATCTAACATTGTTGTTATATGATAAGGGTCTAACAAGCTCAAGGCAAGACTTGTTGTGAAAGGTTACTGATAAATTTTTGGAGTTGATTATTCAGAAACCTTTGGAGTTGCTCCCGTTGATAGACTTGTTACTACAAGATTGTTACTAGCTATTGCTGCTCAAAAAGGATGGAAAATCTTTCAGTTAGATGTCAAATCAGCTTTTATAAATGATTTTTTGCAGGAGCAAATTTATGTAGAGCAGCCTCAAGGTATTTCTGTGAAAGACCTAAAGATAAAGTGTGTCTATTGAAGAAAACCCTTAATGGTTTAAAACAAGCTCCAAGGGCTTGGTACAGTCGAATTGATGAGCTATCGGTAGACATTTCTTGTGCACATGTTCGTGTCATGCATGACTGCTGATACACTTCATGTTGCAGCATCCCTATTTACTGTTAGAATCCTTGTGAATATTATAGAATTATGTAAATATAGTAGGTAGCTTAATTTACTCCAATTGTAATTAGGTATTGATTTCCTTTCCTTTGTAGGACATTAAACATAGTTATTTAAACACCAATAACTTGAGGGAATAATCAAGCATAGTTATTTAAACACCAATAACTTGAGGGAATAATCAAGCCGAGTTCTCTCTTATTTTCTCTTCTGCTTCACGTGGCATCAGAGCATCAATCTTCTCCCATTCTCCCCTATCTTTTTCGTTAATATCACTAGCCTATTTAATCAAGTGATCTTGAACACGTTGTCCCTTGCATCACAGTTGAATTGAAGATGACCCAGTGTTTTGGACGGCGAAAGGCGACACAAGGCGACAAGGCGACAAGACTCTGCCTCGCCACGCGGCTCGCCGCTCGCCTTTTTGAAGTGCGGCGCCAATTAATACCAAAAAATTAAAATATTTAATTGCACATATAAATAATCGAAATCTCAATAGCAATAATATATTAGCAAATATTTCAATTCGAAAACTTAAAATAGATAGTTCATAGTAGCAAATATTTCATTAGATTGAGACGCCATTGAAATTGTTGTTAATGATCAACAATTACGATATTAATTACTAATTAGTATATTATATAACTAAATTAGAGAAAAAAACAGAGGAGGGAAAGAAGTGAAAAAACAGAGGAAGAAGAAGAAGAAAGTAGAAAAAGAAATCAGAAGATGAAGTAGAAGAAGAAAGTAGAAAAAGAAAAGAAAAAGAGTTACTTACAACTATGGAGGAGACTCGACGGAGTTGCAGACTCGCGGGAGTAGAAGACTCGCCGGAGTTGCAGTCGTCGGAGTCGCTGAACTCTGAAGTAGGTCGCAGCAGTCGGCGGTCGCAAGGTCCAAGGAAAATATGGAAACAAGCCTAAAATTACCTTTTATCTCTTAAAATCCTAATTTTTAAAAAAAAATTGAAAAGGCGTCGCCTTTTGTCGCCGTATCGCCATCGCCTTTTCAAGGGTCGTCGCCACGAAGGCTGGAGGCGACATTGCGTCGGCTCGGCTCACCACAGCGCTCGCCTTTGATAACACTGAGATGACCAAAAAAAGTAATTTGCACTACCTATCAAGGGTTCCAATAGTGATAGAATGGTTTGAATGGATGGAAACCATGGTCTAAGCACCAAAAATATCTGATTTGAGAAACATGATGATGGGTCATAGCAAAATTTAACCAAATATCAAGTATATGATGATGTATATGTTACCAGAGTGAAATCTGTCGGAGTTAACTTAAGACTGTCTGAGTCAGAAAAAAACTGAAGCAGTCACCGAAAAATTGAAAAGAATCGGAAGTAACCACCGAAAAATTGAATCTTGTCACCAGAAAGTGGTCAAATCAGGAGGTACCTATTTGGGTAGCCTCGGAATGACCAAGCGACACTGCTAAAAAAAGATCATCGGAAAGTGGCAGAAGGAGCTCGTACGCACCAACACGTGAGCAGATCTAGATGGATCTGGGCTGCTCTGGTCGGCATGTGAGGGCTCGTGCGGTGGCAGAAGATGGCGGAGTAGGCTTGGGTTTGCTCGTGTTGGTTTTTAGTTCTCATGATGGTGTTGGTTTGATTGCGACACCTATGGAAACGAAATTCTCTTCAGACAATAGTGAAAACTTGCTTGAAAATTTTCCAAGTTTGGAATTTTTTTCTTCCTATATGTTGCTAGCCTTAACTAGGCTCCGATGCCACATTTTGTTGCTGAGGGGGAGACTAGTAACATGGTGTGCAGACTGCGACAAGCACTTCATGTCCTGAAGCAGTCTCCTCGAGCATGGTTCAGAAAATTTAACATGGTTATTCAGGAATTTGGCATAGTTCGAAGTGAAGCTGATCATTTTGTATTTTATAGTCACTTTGCACTAGATTTGTGCATGTAATGATGACGAGGGAATTACCAAGTTGAAACATCACCTTTTTCAGCACTTTCAAACTAAGAATCTTGGTTGATTAAGGTACTTCTAGGGCATTGAGGTTGCTCAATCCAAATAAGAAATTGTCATTTCACAAAGGCATACATAGGGATGACAGAATGCTATGTTGCTCGGGCTCTTCAAAAATGTCACTGGATGCGTGTTGGATCCTCCAAAAGTAGTGCATTATTGGAGGATCCGACACGGGCGCGGCTGCATTTTTGGAGAATCCGAGCAACATAGACAAAATGTAGGCCTATTGATACTCTAATGGATCAAATGTGTAGCCTGGTCTAAAATTCCTAAAAAATTAGCTTCTTATGATTACATCAGCAATAATCCAGCAAAAGGAGGATTATTCAGAGCAGGTTCAATGGATAATGGGATGGATCAGCGGTTGGATCGTTAGGACACCCTATCTTTAGAGATAAAGAAGGGCGTGAACTTTTTGTACGCCGTATGCATACTTCTTTTGAAACATTTCCAGTTGTTTTGGTAGACGGCGATGGAATTGTTAGAGCCAATGTTCCTTTTAGAAGGGAAAAATTGAAGTATAGTGTTGAACAAGTGTCCCAACCGGGAGCCTCTTAGTGATACAGGAATATATAGGAGGTTGGTAGGAAAATGAATTATCTCACTGTGATTCGACTTGACATTGCCTTCCCGATTAGTGTTGGAAGTTAGTTCTTGGATTCTCCTTGTGATAGTCATTGGAATGCAGTTATTTACCTTCTTTTTGACAAAGATTAGCAATATGGAAAGCTATTTACCTTCATTGATATATAACAGCTTCTCTAGGGAAAGGACTACTTTACGAAGACCGAGGACATAAGAAAATTGTTGGATATACTGATGCAGACTAAGCAGAGTCACCGTCTGACAGATGATCCATTTCTGGATATTGTGTTCTAGTTGGGAAAATTTGGGTGTCTGGGAAAAGTAAGAAATAACATGTGGTTGCTAGAGCAGAAGAAGAATATCAGGTAATGGCAATGACAACATGTGAAAGTATATGAATCAAGCAACTACCGAAGGAGTTAAAATTTTGGAGAGAATAAGGAAATGACAATGACGACATGTGAACTCATATGAATCAAGTAACTACCAAAGGAGTTGAAATTTGGAGAGAATAAAGAAATGGAACTTGTGTGTGATAATGAGGCTGCACTTCATATTGCATCGAGTCCAATGTTCCACGAGAAGACTAGATACAGAGATCGATTGTCATTTTTTCAGAGAGAAAGTACTCTCAGGAGACATCATCACAAGGTTTGTGCAGTCAAATGATCAGCTTGCAAACATACTCACCAAGTCCCAAGCCGGTCCCAAAAGAAGTTATATATAGCAAGTCTGGAACATATAATTTGTACGCACCAACTTGAGGGGTAGTGTTAGAATCCTTGTGAATATTCTAGAATATATATAAATATAGTAGGTAGCTTAATTTACTCTAATTGTGATGAGGTATTGATTTTCTTTCCTTTTTAGGACATGTAAACATAGTTATTTAAACCTCAAGAGCTTGAGGGGATAATCAAGCCTAGTTCTCTCTTATTTTCTCTCCCGCTTCACATTTACAAGCTTTTAAAAGTGCTCATTGCTAAATGTATGTCATGAAAGCTAACATGGATGTTACTCATTCACTAATATGCAAAATCCGGCATCCTAACTTTCCAATTCATCTACTAATGCTGATGTTCTCCCATAGGGCAATGAACTGCTGAAAAGTGCTTCTATGTTAGATCTATATAGACCTCCATAAAAGAACCCAATGTAGGTCTGGCAACTCAGGAAGCAAAATGTAGAGAAACTAGATTCTTATGCAAATATGCAAAACAATGAAACATATTTGCACGACGAGACTAATACTTCACTACAATCTGCAATTTGCCTTTTTTCCATGCCATACCTAGTAACACCACGATAGATTGAGCTGCGCTTCCCTGCAGTACATGGGGGCATTTTGCTTATGCGCTCCTTGGCTGTATAACCCCTCTCTTTTTTTGCTTTCTTCAGTCCTCTATATAATAATAGTTGATCAGTCCCTATATGCCCCATAGCTTCTGATGTTTCTCCACCACCAGCATCATTGCCACTGCTACCCTCAGTCTTGGCAGTAGGCTCAGAGGAAGGGGAAGCCATAAGCAACACGGTCCTGCAAGAGAACATAAAATAAAGGGACTGACCAAAACAATGAATGATGGTTCAAAAATCTTGAGACATATACAGGAAGTTTCACACTTTTGTCAATACCCAACAAATAATAAACGAGCACCACTTTTGTTTCGATCCATTATATGGTGATGCAAGACAAAAATGGGCATCCCTTTTTAACTTACTTCAGCTTTTGATCAGTGCTCGTTTTCCTTAGAACTACTTACAACCACTTCCAAAAACTTTGAAACTTACAATTTTTACATAACTTGTTAGGTTAGTATAGAGAAAGGTGATTAAATTTTTTGAGGAAAACCAATTTCCCTTCTGTTCAGTTCAACTCTTGAAATAACATTAGAAAAGGGTAAAATATTTTGTTTCCTCCCAGCTTTCGTCACCAATCACTTGACGGGGAAATGCCTCTGTTCATTTTGCCTTCATATTCACTATGATACTCGAAAATTTTATAAACAACATGAAAGAAAAAGGCAGGCAATATTACATTTAAGGGCTTAACTTACTACTGGTTCATCTATAAGGAGGTTGAAGTTTCAAAGAGAAAAAATGCAAAGCTTAGAAAATTCTTTAAAAGAACCAGATTGCATAAAGAATATAAATTATATAAGCAGAGTTCAAGACCTGACTCACATGCTCTCCCTCCTGAAAATTTTATAACTATGCCCTTTTTCTTTCCTTTTAGGTTGTAAACTGAACTATAAGACTTTTTCACTTTATTATAAGATAATTTTAGGTATATACTTGGTTAACTTCTAACTTTCGTTAAATCAAAAGTAACCAACTGTTATGAGTTTAATATCATTTAGGCCTCATTTGTTTGCACTTAATGAAGCTCAATCATTAAATTTGTTTCTTTTTAGATTTGAATCTTAATCATTCAAATGTTTTTATTTTTTAAAATTTTACAACCACTTATGAGTCTGAATAGATCTGAATGATTAAGATTTCTAACAATGTTATCATTAAGATGTCTATTCTGGTATTTCTGCAAAGGTGGCAGTTCACCACTACTCCATCCACTTTCACCGCTAACCGTCGCCGCCCACCATTATCAACTACCACCATCCTCCACCACAACTATCACCTTCGGCAATCACCACAGTCAACCGTCATCACCATTAGCCATTATCTACAATCATCATTACAACCACCAATCACTACCAATAATCACCACTATATATTACCAACCACTGATATCATTCACCACCACAATTGATTATCACTATCATCCATCACAATTATTAGTTGTCACCACCAATTACCCCAATCAACAACCATTACTACCGCTCACCATCACCATTAGCTATTACCGACAACCACCACCATCACCCAACATAATTCCCAATCAGCATCCACAACCACTACCACTATAGCAATTACCACCACCACCACTATAGCAATTACCACCACCAACTGCATATAATTTTTAAGAAATATCTTATTGATATAGTATTAGATTAATTTAGTATTTTATTTGAATTTTATATTTATTAATTTTTAAATAAACACAAGTTTTATATAATTAGATGTTAAAAAAATAAATAGTATTAATTATTTAGTATTCAGATCTTAGTACCACATCTTAATATTTAAATGTGTATTCAGATTCAAACATTTAAATCTTAATGCACATCTTAAAATTCAGATGTGCATCTGCTAGAACATATGTAAAGAACCACCTAGTGTTTTTGTCTCTGATGGGAATTGAACCTGAGACCTCATGGTGCTCCACCCACGTCATTAACCATTAGGCCACACCCTTGGGTGCAAAGTTAATTCTTAATTTAGTAGCCATGGAGTAAGTGTATGTAGAGTGTTTGAGCAGTCAAGTGTCTAAAATGATCCTATGGGAACTCAGTTTTGATGTTATGTGACTGCTGCCTCTGAGGATATAAAAGTGATTAAATTTATTCAGGAATCGCGGTAAGCTTTATGCTAATGATTTCCCACACGATTACAATAATTTTATCCGGTGAATGAACTTCCTGCTAAAACATAGTAGAATCCAGTTATAAAATACACAAACACAAAGTCCAAGGAGTAGATTATATTGGACAGAAGTGAACAATACTCATAATTGAATAAAGAAGGAAAAAGAAAATATAATCTAGCTTTGTCCGCCTCTCTTTCAAGGAAAAATGCTCATGTTTTGGAAATTAAACACTTCAGAGAATTTCTTACAACTCAATATTTCAAGAACAACAGAACCCATCTTCAAAACTAAAAACCCAAGTAAAATCAACCCTAAAAGAAACCCTTTTTCAGCAGAAATTACTGAATTCATGATACCCATCTACAAAGTACAATGTACAAGAAGTTGGAAGATATACCTGGAGCAGAAAGAACTTTAATGAAGCTGAAATTCTAGTAAACAGACAATCAGAGTTGCATTTGAAGCAGAGAGAGAATGGGGGGGCCTGCAGGGGCTACTGGTACTATAGAGGAGCAGTTCGATTTTCACCGGAAAGGGTAATAGAAGAAGGTACATATGAAATGTCGATAATGTCCTCGACTTTTGATTGGAAGATCTAGAAGAAGAGAGGTAGACAAGTTCAAACGGTTATGTTCGAATTAAGGGTAATATAGGAGTTTCGATGTATTTCAAACTGTCGCAGCCATGAGACTGACCATGTGCATGTCTGGGACAAATGTCCAAAATGATGATTCCAGCTCCTCCCGAGGTAACACAGTCCATACTCGAATTTTGGATCAAAATAGTGTTGCACATAGACAATTCAAACAAATGGGTTTGTCAGATTTTTCATAATCAAAATGGTGAAAATGCCTGGATAATGAAATACCTTCAGTGTGCAACTTTCACGTTTGAAAATAGACGGACCGTTAATATTTTTACACTAAAGGTGCTCTATGATACATGAGCCTTCTGTGAATACTTTGCATTTTCAAAGAAGGTTCATGTCAAGCTCCGAGCCTACACCCTGGACGCGACACGGTGCTTAAAGTCACAAGTGACCCCAAGCTAACCCATGGCCTGCCATACTGCTGAGATGTAGACTGAAAGATAATGCGGAAGCTGAAATATGTTGAGTTCTTTAAAAATATTATAACAAAATAAACTTTCATAACTGAGATACAAGAGCATTTGAAAACTAATACAACTAACTGACTGACTGTCTAACTGTCTGTGAAGCCTCTATTAACACTGACTATAGTTAGCCGGGACATGACCCCCAACTATCTCTAATCAATATATCAAACTGAAAATAAGCTGCTATGACTACTACTGACTGGAGTTCCCGAATAAGGAGAACTCATCCTCAACTATTGACTGGAAGCTGCGATCTGTCTGACCATGATCTTGGAAGCTAGCACTGAAACCTACATCATAAAACGATGCAGCACAAAGAATGTATGCGGTCAGTACTATGGAATGTACTGAGCATGTGAGATAATGCACTAATTGAAAATCATGAAAAAAATATGTTTATACTGAAAGCATAGCTGAAAATCGGACTAAGCATAGACGTCTGAGAATGCATAAGTCAAACTGTAGAATATAATCTCTTTTGTTGAAGACGGTATAAATCATATTTCTAAACTATAACTGTGAGATCATGATATTTTAAGATAAGTAAAATCGTTACTAGGGGATCCATAGACTGAAAGGATGAATGATGTCTGAAAATCATGAAATAGTGCAACTGAGCTGAAAACCATGAGTCATGCTAAACGTCATGTTTAAAGTAAATCTTTAGGGAATTTCTTCTACTGAACATGCTGAAAATACTGATATACTGTATTGAATACAAGCTGAAAGATTTAAGCTGATGCAATGACCAAGTATATAAACATGTAATTATATAATACTGAACTAAACTGGATAACTGGATACAAGGTCATGCAATAATGAATATGAACTGTGGGAGCTACTATTAACCGACATACCCCAAGCTGAGCTAAATGTGGGGCCAATCGGTAACCCTGGATGGAAGGGTGTTCATACCTTGCCAAGGGTACAAATAAGTCTGACGTGGATCCACAAAATTGATGTCCACAAGGGACAAGGGGGTCAAGCCTAACCTGACGTGTGACCCCTTTAGAACCTACGGTGGTGTCGTAGTTCTGGGACTCGGAGACTTCTACTAAAGATCTCAGCCTAAACTGATGTGTGAGCCTTCATCCCTTCGTCTACTAGGTGCTAAGTCTACTCCCAACTGAATATATAAGCAATGAATGCAAACTGAAATACTGGATAGCTCAAATACTGATAATCATCTGAGAATGCAACATAATGCTAAGACTGAAAGTATCCTATTCTTCTTAAGAGCTGCAGGCTGATAACTGACGGATTTCATGCTTTAAAACTGAGTGCTTAGCAGACTAGACTGAATTTTGAAGAAAAGCTACTTCATGTGAAAATACTACAATTTCATGCCAAGTTCTTGAAAAGAAAGCTAATTCATGCAGAAGATACTGTAAATCCAGGCTAAGTCTGTTTCATCTAAATTCCAAGGATTTTAAGAAGACATCTATAAAACTTCGTGAAGTATCCCTTAAACATGTACGGGAAACATATAGTATCATAAGGAATTCAATTTTGTAAAACACATGCATAGTTGGGTATGAACCCTAGAATCATAATTTATTGAAATCATAATTGAAAACTGATCTTTGGGCATGAGGGTGAAAGAAGATCCTCATTGAATACCCACGTACCTGGTTTCTGAAGAATTTCTAGGGTTAGAACTGGAGAATGAAAACTTGGAGAAGAAATCTGGAGGAAAACCTTTGAGAGACTTTCTTGCTTGAGCTTCTATGCTCTTGCTTGCTTGAAACCTTAGGTGTCTTGCCTAAGAGTTTTGAGAGAATGTTTTTAGAGATTGATCGATGCTTTTATATGGAATAACCCCCTTTGGGTGCTTAAAAGATGTGGGGAAATACCTGAGGTAAGGAAAGGACCAAACTACCCCCAACTTAAATGCTGAATAAAATGTAGAAAAGTCGCCGGACAGGGCTTCCCACGGGCCATCGTACCCAACCATGGGCTTCACGAGGGTCAAACAGGCTCACTGAAAGGTTCCCACGCCCTTCCACCACGGGCCTTCGTGGTCACCACGGGCGTCGGAATTTTTATAGCTGACAGTGCTTTAGTAAAATGCCCATAAATTTTTACTTCAAACTTGTTTTAATGAGAGGTCGGTGGAATTAGAAAGATAATTCAAATACCTTTAATTTGATGGGTACTAGGCCACCTAACTCTTCATATGCTAGGAGTTATGGTCGTTTGAACTTGACCTTTAAAAAATCTTACACTAAAAACTTAATCGGTAGAAAGGCTTTCAACTTAACTTTGAGCTAGAGGTTCTTTATGACTTTAATTAATATCTAATACATCTCTAAACTTAAGAATTGATATTAATACTTGTATTCATAGAAAATTCATCAGTTGTGGGCCTAACCACATATAAAGAATTGTTCGGATCTTAGCTTAGAATTTCTGGGGTATCACAATATCTCCCCGTTGGGATCATTCGTCCTCGAATGAAGACTAACTAGGCTGAAGTTATGGGGAAAGGGCTACAATCCCACCGACTGAGTTTTAAAAGATGAAGTACTGACATGGTAACTGATTTCTGACTGAAACATGAGTTGAGCTGGGTTTGTGAGGCATGTATGCATACTGAGAGCATAAGAACACTGATGGGACATGGATCTGAATGTCCAACATAATAACTGGTCTGGAGTGAGAGCAGGGACTTAGCTAAAACTCACAAACAATGAACGCATTCTTAGAAATCACAGTAACTAAAAAGGAACATAAAACTGAGAGGAGTAACTGTACGAGAAAACTATTCCCTTCTAAACAGAACTTACTAGTGTGGATTAAGATGAATGGAAAGACTCCTGGTCTTAGGAAATGGATACTGGCAGGTCTGAACTAGTATGCTATGAGGACTCTCGCAAAATCATGAAGAGGCGGCCGAGAAAGAACCATAAGTGTGAAACTAAAACATATAACTACTGAGGTCTGAGCCTAACTGCTTGGTTTCACTATTTTCAAACCTAACTTGAAGGCACAAAGTGCTACACCTCCCATGGTAATGCTAGTCTGATACCTGACTTGCAACTAGAGGCTTACACTTGGCTGTGAACACTGAATCTGAGATGAGCATCATTAACAAGGATAAGGGGTACTGCTGAATCTTGACTCATATATAGCGAGACTTAGTCACTTAAGATGATACTTAGGGATATGAGTGCAAAGGGAACGAGTACTTCACATACTGAGCACATAAGGCCGAATAGAGGATTGTTCTGAGCATACATGTTATAATCACCCATCACTAGTTTGGGTGTAAGTACATAAGGCTTTGAGCAAGGAAATCATAAGCACGAGTCGTTCAAAAGATCTGATCTGAGCATCTACATGATATAGCCTGGTGCTATTATCCATTAAGGCATAACTTAAGGACTGAGGGCATAGAACTGAACATACTGTGAGAGATGAGATTATATATAATCAGTCCCTTGACATAAAGCTGAAATTCATGGAATCATAAAGTAAGACTGGGATCGTTGTCTGGAGCAATTTCTGTTTGTTTTAGGAGCTGAGCATGGACATGAATCTGTATAGAGTGCATGAACATGAATATGGCACAAATATGTCTAGGTATGGTGTCATCTCGGCTGAAGTGCTAGGAAATCCGCTAGAATAAGAATGGATTAATATCCCATCATAGATCTTTCTAGAATTTTATACTATTTGAGTCGCAAGACTCGACTTGGTTCCTCATTCAATCACCTCCCCCTTAGTTCAAAAGTCACCCCTCTAAGTTTGGGATGTAGGATTTAAAAGACTAGGGAAGGTACTAGAATGCCCCTGATTTGAAAGAAAATTTCAGTTTTTTCCTTCGCCGGACGGGATACCCGACGGGCATCGGATTTGTGATGGCTCATTGGCCTGGGCGTCGAAATAGACCAGGGTGGTCTAGTCCTCTAGCAAGTCCCCACGATGGCTCCCACAGCCCATCGCATCCACAACAACTGTGGTGATAGCCTGTCGGGGCTGAGAATGCCTAGGAGGGGCACTGGTGGTTTCCCACGGCCCGTCGGACTACCGACGCCCGTGGGGACTTCCATCCGGTAGAATCTGGCTGAACAGAACTACTGGGCTCTTCCCACGGTGACCCTGACGGGCCGTCAGACGTTCGATGCCTGTGGGTCAGCCCGTGAGGGATGACACTGCAGGTGAATTTTTGAGTTTTTCTGAGTTTCTGGGTTTTAAATGCTAGTATGAGATCTGGGTTGTTACAATATTCACCCAAAATAACTGAATTAAAACCATAATAAGGGTCTCAACATCGTATATCCATACTCCCCTGAATTCATTTCTTAAGGACACCATATAATATACACAAGGCCTCCTCCAAAATCAACAACCTGAGAATTTCTAAACTAGTCACACATAGTACCATAAGATCTCGGAATATCATGCAACAACATACTTCTATGGGTACACATCTATCTTTCTAATGCTTAAGGTTCTTCTTTACCTAATGACTTAGTCAAGATTTTCTGGTTCATCTAGGGGTCACGTATACATCATACCTGCACCACCACACTTTATGGCAAGTTAATCAACTTAAATCTCTACACATATTATGTCAAGCCTACTAGGTCAATTCCATAAGAATAGCATCACCATCCTCATCTTATAAATACTATACTTCTGAATTCGTACATCTAGTTCTGGAGTCATTCTGCTACTTGTGGCCTATAACACCTCGATTCACACTAACTCTTTAGTGAATGTACTACCCAAGTGCTTAGGGAACCATACTTTTTGGCTAAGGCGCTATTCATAGTAAAGTTTCTGGAAGAGAGTCTGAGAGCACATTCTACTACAGGCTCAATCTGCACGAATGGAAAATGATACATGCTTTTGGATTGGTAGACTATACGCGTTAGTGGGCTCCTCTTAAGCCCTTGTGCAGTCTCTCAACTTTTTGATGACTCTATCTGAGAGCATCTTACTGATAGGAATCTGAACTTTACTGTTTCCACCACCTTGAAGATGAGGTATGATTGGAGGAATTGGATTAACGCACGAATCTGCATAAGTTTCTGAAGGAACAACTTTACTGCTCGATCTGGAGTATAAAAGAAGGGAAACATTTCCTAAATGCCCTATAGCCTCCTGATTATAAGTGTGGTGCACAACATACTCATAAGCAAGACTCTACTAGACACGACTTCATAGACACCCTAGGACACTTGAACTCTATGCTCTGATACCAAGTTTGTCACGCCCCGAGCTTACACCCTGGATGCAACACGGTGCTGAAAGCCACAAGTGACCCCAAGCTAACCCATGGCCTGGCATACTGCTGAGATATAGATTGAAAGATAATGCAGAAGCTGAAATGTGCTGAGCTCTTTAATAATATTATAACAAAATGAACTTTCATAACTGAGATACAAGAGTATTTGAAAACTAATACAACTAACTGACTGACTGTCTAACTGTCTATGAAGCCTCTATTAACACTGACTATAGTTAGCCGGAACATGACCCCCAACTATATCTAATCAATATATCAAACTAGAAATAAGCTGCTATGACTACTACTGACTGGAGTTCCCGAATAAGGAGAACTCATTCTCAACTGCTGACTGGAAGCTGCAATCAGTCTGACTATGATCCTAGAAGCTAGCACTGAAATCTATATCATAAAATGATGCAGTACAAGAAATGTATGCGGTCAGTACTATAGAATGTATTGAGCATGTGAGATAATGCACTAACTGAAAATCATGAAAAAACATGTTTATACTGAAAGCATAGCTAAAAATTGGACTAAGCATAGATGTCTGAGAATGTATAAGTCAAACTGTAGAATATAATCTCTTTTGCGAAAGACAGTATAAATCATATTTCTGAAATATAACTGTGAGATCATGATATTTTAAGATAAGTAAAACCGTTACTAGGGGATCCATAGACTTAAAGGATGAATGATGTATGAAAATCATGAAATAGTGCAACTGAGCTGAAAACCATGAGTCATGCTAAAAGTCATTTTTAAAGTAAATCCTTAGGGAGTTTCTTCTACTGAACATGCTAAAAATACTGATATACTGTACTGAATGCAAGCTGAAAGATATAAGCTGATGCAATGACCAAGTATATAAATATGTAACTGTATAATACTGAACTAAACTGGATAACTGGATACAAGGTCATGCAATAATGAATATGGACTGTGGGAGCTACTATTAACCAACATACCCCAAGCTGAGCTAACTGTGGGGCCAACCTGTAACCCTGGATGGAAGGGTGTTCATACCTTGCTAAGGGTACAAATAAGTCTGACGTGGATCCACTAAACTGATGTCCACAAGGGACAAGGGTGTCAAGCCTAACCTGACGGGTGACCCCTTAAGAACCTACAGTGGCACCGTAGTTCTAGGACTCGAGGACTTCTACTAAAGGTCTCAGCCTAAACAGATGGTTGATCCTTCATCCCTTCGTCCACTCGGTGCTAAGTCTACTCCCAACTGAATATATAAGCAATGAATGCAAACTAAAATACTGGATAGCTCAAATACTGATAATCATCTGAGAATGCAACATAATACTAAGACTGAAAGTATCCTATTCTTCTTAAGAGCTACAGGCTGATAACTGACTGATTTCATACTTTAAATAGAGTGCTTAGCAGACTAGGCTGAATTTTGAAGAAAAGCTACTTAATGTGAAAATACTACAGTTTCATGCCAAGTTCTTGAAAAGAAAGCTAATTCATGCAGAAGATACTGTAAATCCAGGCTAAGTCTGTTTTATCTAAATTCCAAGAATTTTAAGAAGACATCTGTAAAACTTCATGAAATATCCCTTAGACATGTATGGGAAACATATAGTATCATAAGAAATTCAATTCTGTAAAAACATGCATAGTTGGGTATGAGCCCTAGAATCATAATTTATAGAAATCATAACTGAAAACTAATCTTTGGGCATGAGGGTGAAAGGAGATCCTCATTGAATACCTACATACCTAGTTTCTGAAGAATTTCTAGGGCTAGAGCTGGAGAATTAAAATTTGGTGAAGAAATATGGAGGAAAACCCTTGAGAGACTTTCTTGCTTGAGCTTCCATGCACTTGCTTGCTCGAAACCTTACGTGTCTTGCCTAAGAGTTTTGAGAGAATGTTTCTAGAGATTGATCGATTTTTTTATAAGGAATAACCCCCTTTGGGTGCTTAAAAGACATGGGGAAAGACCTGAGGTAAGGAAAGGACCAAACTACCCCCAACTTAAATGCTGAAAAAAGTATAGAAAAGTCACCGGGGATGGGGCTTCCCACGGGCTGTTGTGGCCCCCATGGGCCATAGGACCCAACTGTGGGCCTCACGGGGGTCAAACAGGATCACTGGAAGGTTCCCACACCCTGCCACTATGGGCCGTCATGGTCACCACGGGCGTCTGGGACGTTCGTCAGAATTTGCCACGCCCGTCGGCCAACCCGTCGGATTTTTGACAGCTGACAATGCTTCACTAAAATGCCCATAACGTTTTACTACTGACTCGTATTAACAAGTGGTTAGTGTCATTGGAAATATAATTCAAATACCTTTAATTTGGTAGGTACTACGCCATATAACTCTTCATATGCTAGGAGTTATGATTAGTTGAACTTGACCCTTGAAAAATCTTACACTAAAGACTTAATCGGAGAAATTCTTTCAACTTAACTTTGAGCTAGAGGTTTTTGATGACTTTAATTCATATCTAATACATTTCTAAACTTAAGAATTGATATTAATACTTGTATTCATAGAAAATTCATCAGTTGTGGGCCTAACCATATATAAAGAACTGTTCAGATCTTAGCTTAGAATTTCTGGGGTGTTACAACTTATATATTCTAAAGCACTTTCAGTGTTACTTTACCGATCAAAGAATCTAAAAAAGTTGTCATTTCCTGCACCGATGGGACAATAGGAGACAACTTTTTCAGACACTAAAGACTCATGTATTATGACACCCCAGAATTTGATTCAGCTTTTAAAATTATATTCCTGAAAAATCTGAATTTCCCAGGGATCACGAGCCCAAACCACAAGCCATGGACTGAACCACGAGCCATGGAATGGACTTGTGGAAGTTTTTCTGCAGGTTCCACCGCAGGTTTGAGAACCACGAGTCAGGTTCACGAGTCGTGGATGGTTCTACGGGTCATGGAACCTGCTCATGGAAATTAGACTGAGGCTTGACTTTTCCTCAGGAACTATGAATGGTTTCTACGACTCATGGATGGTTCCATGAGCCGTACTGTTAGCTTGTAGAAACTGATCTGCAGCCTATTTTTGGCTCATAAACCACAACTCTAATCCATAAACCGTGGTTACTTCTACGGCTCGTGGAAAGGACCTGTGGAACCTGAAGCTGAGATTTTAACAGCTTCTTTCAAATTAAATCCCAGGGGTATTTTTATAACTACCCACCCTTTTAACTCTTAAGTAAGGTCGTTTGGCCATTTTTAGTAGGGTTTCAACCCCAATTAGCCTAAGTCTTTCATTACTCCCCGTTCATCTACCAAAAGAGGAAAGAACTTCATCAACTCCAAGTTTCAAGCTCCATAGCAAGTGATTCAATTCCAAGTCTCCATTCTTCTCAATCTTAATTGGAATAGCCTTAAATCAGGTATATTAGTATTCAATAAGGGAATTCTTCTACCCTTATTCCCAAAACCTTAATTTTTCTAAATTGAATTTATGAATTTCCAGTTAGGGTTCTTACCCAACTCTCATGGGCTTTTCTATTAAGTATTTTCTTATCATTCTTCAACAAATTCTATGTTCAATTTCATGATTCACATGGGTTTTGTAAATGATTATTTATCTCATGATTTGAAGGCTAACCCTAGCTAAATTTTGCATGCATGGCTTGATTTAAGGAAAATTGCATGCATTGATATTATGATCTCAAGTACCTTATGAAATTGCATGCCAAATTCTTCAAGTTATGAATTTACAAAGAAAAATAAATTTTGGCTATGCTAAGCTTTAAGACTTATGATTTGAATTTGCATGACATTAGATATATCCTTATGCTTTTCAAATAGAATTTTGGCATTAGATATGTCACAAGTATGTTATGAGCTATATGTATATTTTGGGTGTAGTATTTAACACCGAGCGATGAGGGTTCTAGATAACCCAAATCCAAAACTATATTGCCACCGTAGGTTGCCCTTTGTGGCTGTATCCTATTATGATAAGGTTCTACCTTGGCCGGTTAGGACAACCTTTTTCGGTGTGGGTGTATGACACTGGACTCCATGTAGCTCATCATGGTTTATGTCGATTAATAGAAACTCCCGTATGAATGTTGTAAGCTTTATGCTATGCTATTTCTTACCTTATGCTTAAAGTATGATATTACTTATGATCCCGCTTGTTATGCATAAACTCAGTTTTAACTATGTTTTAAGAACATTTTTACCATATTTAAGCATGTCTCCCATATTCAATACATCCTATAGTAGTGAAACATATTCTCGTGTTGTATCCTTTGAGTATACAGATACATGTTCCCACTCTCAGGCTCGTGGCTAGAGTTTACAGGCCACACAGTTTGACTTGGTGAGTCCTCACTCATTAGAGGACTAGTATGATGTTTCGTTTGTAGGTTCTTTTCTTCAGTACTTAGAGTTAGCTGGGGTCTTGTCCCAACAACTCATTATGATGGTCTTAGAGGCTTTTCAGACATAGACAGTTATTTTGAATTTTGTATTTCAGATTGTGACATTCCTAGATCCTTTATGCTTACATTTGAGTTAGTATGCTTACTCCTTCTGTTATGCTTCCGCTATTGTTATTCATGTTATGTTACGTCATGCTAAAGCTAAGGGTTAACTTGGGGCATTCGTGTTTCGGGTCTGTGTTACATCCAGACGGTAGCCTTGGAACATGACAAACTTGATATCAGAGCATCAGGTTCAAGAGTCCTAGGGTGTCTGAAAGCTGCATCGAGTAGAATATGTTTCATGTTTATGAAGCGCACCACACTTATGAGAGGGAAGCTACGAGGTGTCTTAGGAAAAACTCCACTTCTTTCATGATCAATATCGTGCGATAAAGTTTAACTCTATTACTCCTCTAATCCATTCTTTATGCATTTCAGATTATGCCGCCTCACCATGCCATGCCTAGCAGAGCCGCTCGAAATGCTAATCCTCCAATTCCAAAACCAAGGTCACAAATGCGGAGTTCAGAAATGCCATTCATATGCTAGCTCAGACTATGGCAGCTCAGGCCAATTAGAAGGCTCCTATCCCCGTTCACCCCTAAGGTGTAGCGATTGTGGTCTGAGTTTGATACTTCATTCGCATGAACCTGCCTGAGTTTTGAGGTTCAAAAGTTGGTGAGGATCCGTAAAATTTCATGGATGAGGTGAAGAAGATCTTGGATATGATACAAGTGGTTGGTGTTGAGGGTGTTGAGCTAGCTTTCTATCAGCTCAAGAATGTAGCTCATATTTGGTATACTCAGTGGAAGGATGCTAGGGCTAGGGATGTGGTCCCTATGACTTTGGAGTGCTTTGAGAGGGTTTTTCTTGATCGATTATTCCCTAGGGAGTTGAGTCAAGCTAAGTCCGAAGAGTTCATGAACTTGAGGCAGGGATCGATATTGGTTTAGGAGTATGGGTTGAGGTTCACTAAGCTTTCTAGGTATGCTCCGTCTATGGTGGCAGATCCACAAGATCAGATGAGTAAGTTTATTTATGGAGTGTCATATTTGGTGAAGAAAGAGTGCAGTTTTGCTATGCTTTTGGGTGACATGAATATTTCTAGACTTATGACTCATGCTCATCAGATTGAGGGAGACAAGTTGAGGGAAATGACGAGAGAGAATAAGAGGGTCAGATCTAATAGTTTGGGTTTTAGCCATCAGAGATCCGGAGGTGGACACCGCTCTTCATTTTAGAAGAAGTCATCAGGACCCATTAATTCTTCAGCTAGTGCTCCTACTCAGGCCCCCAGGCCTCGTCATGATCAGATATGTAGAGGATCAGGTTCTTATTCGTAGGGGAATGTTGCAAAGAGGACTCCTTACCCTTCTTGCAATAAATGTGGTAAAAGTCACCTTGGTGAGTGTTTAGCTGGTTCAGGTGGATGCTTTGGGTGTGGTCAGGTTGGACACAAGATTAAGGATTTTGCTAAGAAGGGACAAGGAGGTAGCAGGACTCAGTCTTTCCCAGTAGCCCCAAGAGGTCGACCGGCCCAGCAGGGCACTACTTCTAGTTCTGATGATGGTCAGTGCCAGAACTGCCTTTATGGAATGTCCTTCCACCAAGAGCAGGAGAGTTCACTGGATATTGTTACTGGTATGTTAAAAGTCTTCTCTCTCAATGTGTATGCTTTATTGGACCCCAGTGCCTCTTTATCTTTTATGACCCCTTATGTTGCTTGCAAGTTCGAAATGTGTCCTGATCAAATCTTAGAACCCTTTTGTGTTTCTACTCCTATTGGTGAGTCAGTCCTAGCTAAAAGAATCTACCAAAATTTCCCTATCTTAGTCCTTCATAGAGTCACTTCAGCGGATCTAGTAGAGTTGGAGATGACTAACTTTGATGTTATTCTTGGTATGGATTGGTTGTATGCATGTTATGCCTCGGTTGATTATCGTACCTGAGTTATCAGTTTCAAGTTTCCAAATGAACCTGTCTTAGAGTGGCAGGGTAGTCCTCCATCCTCAAAGGGTAGTTTCATATCTTAACTCGAGGATAGGAATATGATTTCTAAGGGTTATGTCTATCATATAGTTCAGGTTATGGACACAGAGTCCAAGGCCCTATCCCTCCAGTCAGTTCCTATGGTGAATGAGTTTCCGAAAGTGTTTCCCAAAGATTTGCCCCGAGTCCCTCCCGAGCAGGAAATCGACTTTGGAATAAATCTTCTTCTAGATACGCATCCTATCTCTATTCCTCCTTATAGAATGGCTCCAACAGAACTTAAGGAACTGAAAGAGCAGTTGAAGGACCTTCTTGATAAGGGTTTTATCAGTCCCATCATCTCTCCATGGGGTGCTTCAGGTCTATTCGTGCGAAATAAAGATGGTTCTCTCAGAATGAGTATCGACTACCGTCAGTTGAACAAGGTCACAATCAAGAATAAGTATCCCATTCCTAGGATTGATGACTTGTTTGATCAGCTTCAGGGTACCAGTTATTTCTCCAAGATCGACCTTAGATTCGATTATCATCAACTCAAAGTTAGAGAGGGTGACATTCCAAAGACAACCTTCAGGACTCAGTATGGTTATTATGAATTTATGGTTATGTTTTTTGAACTAACAAATGCTCCTGCAGCTTTTATAGATTTAATGAATCCTGTGTTCAAATAGCATTTGGATATTTTTGTGATTGTTTTTTTTATGATATTCTTATCTCTTCTCGGAGTGAGGAGGAACATGCGGGCCACCTGAGAGTTGTGTTGCAAACTCTCAAGGATCGATAATTATTTGCTAATTTTAGTAAGTGTGAGTTTTGGATAAAGTCTGTTGCTTTTCTGGGTTATGTTGTGACTAGAGATGGTATTTGAGTTGATTCGCAGAAAATAGAGGCGGTAAAGAACTGGCCTAGACCCACTTCCCCATCTAATATTAGGATATTTTTGGGTTTGGCTGGTTACTACAGGAGATTTGTGAAAGGATTTTCTTCTATAGCTGCCCCATTAACAGAGGCTCATAGCTCCAGGAATTCTATTCACCCCGATTCCACCAAGATGTACCGTGACCTATGGGAAGTCTATTGGTCGAATGGCATAAAGAAGGGCATAACAGGTTTTATGGCTAAGTGTCCCAACTGTAAACAAGTGAAAGTAGAGCATCAACGATCGGGTGGTATGACTCAGAATATTGATCTTCCTACTTGAAAGTGGAAAGCGATCAATATGGACTTCATTACTGGTTTTCCCTGTACTCGAAGGCAACGTGATTCTATTTGGGTGATTGTCGATCGGATGACTAAGTCATCCCACTTTTTGGTTGTTAAGACTACAGATTCAGTAGAGGATTATGCCAGACTCTACATTTGGGAGATAGTCCGATTGCATGGTGTTCCATTGTCTATCATCTCTGATAGGGGTACTCAGTTTACCTCCCAGTTTTGGAAGTCATTTCAGAAAGGTCTTGGTACTCAGGTTAAGCTTAGTACAACTTTTCACCCTCAGGCGGATGGCCAGGCAGAGCATACTATTCAGACTTTGGAGAATATGTTGAGAGCTTGTGTGATTGATTTCAAGGGTAATTGGGATGATCACTTACCTCTTATCAAGTTTGCCTACAACAACAGCTTCCACTCTAGCATCCAGATGGCTCCTTATGAGGCACTTTATGGGTGGAGGTGTAGGTATCCTCTTGGTTGGTTTGAGGTAGGTGAGGCGGCTTTGATTGGGCTTGGTTTGGTTCATGAGACTATGGAGAAGGTTCAGCTTATTAGGGAAAGATTGAAGACCGCTCTGAGTCAACAGAAATCATATGCAGATGTGAGAAGAAGAGAGTTGGAATTTGAGGTTGATGATTGGGTATTCCTTAAGGTATCACCCATGAAGGGTGTGACGAGATTTGGCAAGAAAGTAAATCTTAGTCCCTGCTATGTAGGTCTTTATCGGATTCTGAGGAGAGTTGGTAGTGTTGCTTATGAGTTGGATTTGCCTTCGGATTTAGAAATGGTTCATCTGATTTTCCATATTTCCTTATTGAAGAAGTGTGTTAGTGATCCAACCTTGATTGTTCCTGTGGAAGATGTGAATGTCAAGGATAGACTTGCTTACGAAGAAGTTCCCGTGGAGATTCTTGATCGTCAGATTCAGAGGTTGAGAAATAAAGAAGTCGCTTCGGTAAAGGTCCTTTGGAGAAATCAGTTAGTTGAGGGAGATACTTGGGAAACAGAAGCAACCATGAAAGCCAAGTACCCTCATCTTTTTCCTTCCGACTCAGTTTTAGCTTGAGGTATTATTTTCCTCCATAGTATGTCCCTCCGATTCTATTCCATCAATTTCTCTCATGATCCTAGCCTGCATTCTTGTTTTTCGAAGTTAGTTTAGTTATGTTTTATGATAAAAAGCTCAGTTTTCATATTTATCCTTGAGTTGCATGTCTTATTGTTTGGTTGGGCTGTTTTTGCTCCAGTTTTCCTTACTTAGTCTTCATTCAAGGATGAATGATCACAAGGGAAAGATATTGTAACACCTCGGAACTCAAATCATCTATCTAACTCAAAATCCTAAAATTTTGCTGCTTCAACTGTTGATCACCACGGGCAGCGCCACGGGCGTCGTAGCTCAGATGACCCATGGGATACCATGTGGTAAATAACCAGTGGCTCTAAAGCCAATTTTTCCCCCAGCCGACGGGCGGTCATGACGGGTGTCACGGATGTGATGGCCCGTGGAAGCCCGCCATCAAAATTCCCCAGTTGGGTTTCCCAATTATCCTAGTGCTCCGATGGGCAGACCCCATGGGCATCGCAGTTGCGATGGGTTATGGTAATTCACCATCAGAACCTTCTAGCAGCCCTTGACTCGGCTAAGCTTACCCGACGCCTTGGCCAATGGGCCGTCGTGGGCACGATGCCCGTTGGACAGCCCGTGAGGCAAAGGAATTCCTGTAGCTTTCTATTTTTAAGTCAGGGGTAAATTGATCTTTTACCCTATTCTTTAACTCCTAAGTGAGGTTGTTTTGATAATTTTTAGTAGGGTTTTATCCCCTAATAGCCTAAGCACTTCTCTTTCTAACTTATTCTATTCCAAAGGAAGAAAGGGTTCCTCTTCTCCAAGTCTCAAGCTCCAAGATCAAGCCTCTACTCCTTTTCATCTTAAGATCAAGCTAGCTTCAGTAAGGTATGTGGGTATTAAATAAGGGATTCCTTTCACCCTTATGCCCAAAATTCTCAAGTTTTACTTTGATTTATGAACTTATGAAATTAGGATTTTTACCCAAATTGGGGAAAAGTTATGGGTTTTGTTTTAAAGTATCAATTCATGATTTTCCATTAATTACCCATGTTTTAATTGAGATTCCTTAAGTGTTTTCAAAAGCCCATGCATAAAGAAGGATTTTTAGTATGATTTCATTGCATTGCATGTTTTCAAGTGAAATTTGGAATGTTTAGATAACATGGCCTCAGTATTATGAAATTGCATGCCTAATTCGTCAAGTTATGAATTTAGAAAGAAAATTATATTTTGAATTATGGCTATGCTAAGGTTTAAGGATTTGAAGTATGCATTATATGACATTATATATGTCTCTATGTTTATAGGAGATTTTACATCTAGATATGTCTACCTAAGTTATGTGAATTGCATGGTATCAGATATACCCTTATACTTTTCAAACATATTTGGCATCATATATGTCACAAGTATAAGTTGAGCTATAAGTATGTTTGGGAGTAGTATTGAGCACCGAGTTAGATTAGGTGAGTGTACCCCTTGTATATCCTGAACTACGTGCCACCGTAGGTTCTTTAAGTCCCCTCTGTGGGCTTCAGGCATCATGATCACACTAGTTATGCCTTTATACCCTGTCAAGGTAAATTGGGTCCTTTCGATAGGGCGGATACATTGTATTCCATGTAGCTCACATGGTCTATGTCGGTTAGAGAACCTCCCACAGAAACAGTTTCAGTTATTTAAATGCATTGACTCTTTGTTTTCAGATTTCAAAAGTTCTATTATTACTTATGGTTTTCAAGTATATTTATGCCTATGATATTGCATTGAGTCCTTCGTATTTCATCTTTCATAATCATAGCATGATTTTATTTTTAAGTATGTATAACATGTTTACTTCAAATTTTTGCATATCTCACATACTTAGTACATCCTATAGTACTGACGCATATCTTGCACTGCATCCTCTTGATGTTGCAGATTCAGGTTCGGGTCCCCAAATTCGTGGCTAGAGATTAGCCGGTGTCTCAACTTGAGTGGTGAGTCCTCATACTTCGAGGACTGGTATCACTTATCTACTTTAATGGTTTCTGTTTAGTATTTAGAGTCAGATGAGGTCTTGTCCCAGTAACTCATTATTCAGTTTAGAGGCTTTCAGACATAGTAAAGATTCTGTATTCAGGTTTCGGATTCTATTATGTTATGTTTGGTCTGTTGATGATTCAGTCTCTTTATCTCTTCAGTTTAATGCTTCCGTTAAGTTTATCTATGTTTGTTTTTAAGTCATGCTTTAGCCAAGGGTTAACTTGGGGCCCTTGTGGTCCTAGGTCCCATGTTACGTCTAGGGGGCAGCCTCGGGGTGTGACAATTAATTAGGCAATAAAACAACCAAGATATGCTTGGAGAGGTCATACTATTTCTAGCTTTAGACCTTTAAGTGGGTGGTTCCGTCGATATAAGCTATTTCTAGCCTCAATCTAAATGGAAGCCCAAGTTCCCACTAGCAATTTGACATCCGAAGTTATGAAATCCTCTTTCAAGCAACAACATAACCAAGTTAGGAATATCAATGTTTGCAACCACCAATTTTAGAGTTAAAATATGGTGAAATCACTAGGCCCATGTTAAATAAGCATTTATAAATAAGAATTAGCAACACCCACACTCATTTATCAAGTACCCATTATCAATACATCCCTAGATAAGAGGTTTAGCTACTCATGCTTAAGGAAAGAGATATACCAGATGGTTAATACAATTTCCCTTCCATTCAAGCTAAATTTCTCAATATCCAAGCTCAATTTGTACAAAAATGGTGGTTCTAAGAATTGGGAAGAAGGAATTTGATGAAACCCTCTTCTTGTTCTTAGAAGGGAAAACTTGTTCACAAAGATAAGAATATTTTTCAAAATTTAGAATTATCAGAACTATTTACAATTGTGCTTGAAATGGGTTTATGGTCAATTTCAGCCTTCTAAATTCTTTCTTGCAGAAAGGCTGAGATAGATTGGAGTCAAAACCCCCGATAAAAAAAAGCAATCAGCCGCTGTCACCGACCGGTGAGATTTCTTTTGTTATTTTCTTTATACTCAATTTCTACTCATCAGCTTGAAAAGAAGCCTCTCTTAAGTTCAGCCAAACTACTAGCTTCTGGGAGGAGGGTTATAGACTCATTCAGGTTGAGACGGACTCCCTGGAAACTTATATTTCTCATTCACAAATCCATCTTTGTTTATGCTACTAACTCTCAGTTTGGTCCTACAAGGTGCTGAGTTGGAATCCCATTCTAACTAAGGATTCTTGTGGTTCCGGAGGATCCAAGCGGTACAATACAAAGGGCAAAGCTCGAGTAGGTTACTTTGAGTGACCTTCATGGAGGGTGGCATTTTGTAGACGTGGTTCAGTTATTCCTATTTGTCTCTATCTATTGGTGGGGAGGTATATGAATAAGCAAGCCAATAAGTTCAAATTACTCTTATTGAACCAGCTACTAATCACCAAGTCCTTTGTTTAGCCAAATCAGCTTGGGATAGCTTGGTTGGTGAGAGAATTTTAGCATTCATTTGATTGATAGATGAGGGATCAAAGAGATTATGGCAGATCATGTTCACCAAGAAATGACCCGAAATTGGATCTTGGTCTATTTGAGATTGTTCCTTTTAATCGTAATCAAAGATGTTTTCTTGTCTCTCATTTCTTTTCTGAAAAAAAAGAACCTAATGGATCGAACTCATGCTGTGCATCCCTGCCCGATCATTTTCTTCTGATTATCCCTTTTTAGCCAAACTACTAGCTTCTGGGAGGAGGGTTATAGACTCATTTAGGTTGAGACAGACTCCCTTATTTCTATAAAGAAGCTGCACAATGGATGGGCTTGAAGATCCACATTTCAATATTATCCTGAGAATCAGAGAGCTAATGAGAAGGGTGCTAAGATCCAAAGTCGAGAGGGAAACAACCCAGACTATTAGCATGCTGAGAATCCTTTGAGGAAGGTGTTCCAAGAGAATGACTGTACTGATTTGAGATGTGACATCGGGTCAGTCAAGAAAGCTGACAGACCTAGGGCCAAGTCTTCATTTGTAGGACTTTGATAGTTCATGTCATTCATATAGGCTTGGGTCTTTCATTCGGGCCCTATTAGGGAAAGTCATCTTGCTGATGCGATAGTCCTCTGGGTATGGCCACATTCGTCTCGGCAATAGGATAGGGAAAGAAAATCCATAGACGAGACCAACTGGGACCGAACCTTTCTATCTTCTTCTTTCTCTTTTTGTTCTTGCCTGCCGAGAAGAAGAGTATAAATAAGGCAAAGAAGTTTTCATAATTTCATTTTTTTGATCATAAATAATCGCCAACAAGAATTTGGTTCTTTTTACGAACTTGATGTCAATAAATCTGCGACTAGAAATTCATTTTGGCCAATTGAACCTTCTCGAACTGTTTCTTTTTAAGAACCAAAAAGATTTGTGCCAAAATAACAGATGCCAAGAAGAACATGTAGTTGAACGTTCCTTTCATTATAGAAGAAGATCTCAAAGAACAATATCTCGGGCTAAACAGAATCTATTTGGATCTCATTAGTAATGTCACTGACAGGACTTTGTTCCAACAGCTGCCATACGTGAGATCCTGATCCTCTTCCTCCCAGTGTTGTTGCTTGCTAGAGGAAGGAAAGTAGGGCTCCCTTCCAGTAACAACGAATTCAGTGCTTTCCCATGTCCCTTCTTTTATATAAGGAGACTCATGCCCGCGTGCTGCAAGATAGTGTTTGACTTGCTCAACGAACTTGCCCTTACTCTATTAAGAAGGAAATTTCCTGGTCTTCACTCTTCGCTCCTAACTCATTTACGCTTTTTGTATTGACTAAAAATGTCGACTATTGATCTGTTGCCCGAGCCCGTTTTCCTTTCATAGAGTAGGGCACTCTTCGAATGTGGGTAGACTCCCTAGAAGTCAATAAGGCAACCTTTTGAAACTACTATTCCATTCTGGCTCAGAAAAAGACCAAGATGATTGCCATAGAATCGATAAGTAGCAGACATGACCGCTTCTACCACTTCACTATAATCAAACAGTACTTGCCTCTGGATCTGTCACTCTTTATTGCCACTAGTTTCTAACTACTATGTCATTAGCTCGAAGTGCAGTGATCCCAAATGGGAATCTAACGATTTCATTCACTTCACCAATAAAAGGAAAGGTAGCTTGGTGTCAGTTAAGACAAAACAAAGCAGCCTAATCCTCTGAGAAAATAGGAAAGAGCCTTACCACCCAGAGATAAAGCTAGCCTTTCGAGAAAGCCCCAACAGAACTCAAGAGAGCCCAGTTGAAAACAAAGAGAATAGAAGGTTACAAGCAAGAAGGTTGCAAAAAGTAATAATAAAAACAATCCACTACATAAGAAAAAACTGGAATTAGATCTTGGAAATAATCGACTCAAATAGATGCTCATCATATCCCAAAACAACACATAAATTTGGACAAAATTGCCCTTCGGGTGGTGTACGGTGTGGTGTGCGGTTCGCACGTTAGCATGTGCGTGTTGCACACCCTCTTTAGTGATCCAGTGACTCAGGCCAATTGGGAAGCTTTACACGAAGTGGGGTGCGGTTCGTACAAGGCATTATGCGCGTCACACAACGACCGCACCCCTTAGCAGATCTTTTAGTGAACTTTGAGTTCCAAATGGTGGAAGGTGCATTCCGCACCAAGGCAAGTGCGTATCGCACGAGCGCCGCATCTCTCAGCAAAATCTTCATCTTGTTTACTCACTTCACACTTCACTCCTTTTTGGCTCTTTTTGGGTCCATTTTCTTATTTTCTATCTTTGATCACAAGCACCTGCATAAATATCAATAAAGGCCACAAGAACCTCTCAATTTCATCAAAACATAACAATAATTTATGAGTAAAGGCTCAATAAGTTGGTAGATTACCAACTTATCAAACCCCCAAACTTGAACTATTGCTTGTCCTCAAGCAAGATACTCACAAAGTAAGAAATGAATTATTCTCTAAAACTCAATTAAGGCACCAAAGACCACTCTATTCTAAAAACTACAAAAATGATAAACAAAAAGACTCAAACAAAAGACTCGACTATTGTGCTCATCTCAATTTGAACTACCACAATATCAAGGCAATTGATCATTTCAAAACCTTTTCAAAAGGGCTTCATTTCTCATTCAAACTCAAGGGACTTTTGTCATTCAAAACAAGCTACGAAGCTTCTCAAGTCATTGGCATGGACGATCAAGGTTTTTCTCGAGATTTGCCACATAACTTGTCTCATTCATTCCTCTCAATTGAAATAGAGACTTCATGTTTCAATTTGAGTGCATGATGCTACTCACCACAAGAGAAAATCCCACTCACAACCATGCAATTCACAAAACAAAGGGATTATAGAGAACTAAGAAGACTCTCACTCTCTCAAGGAAATTCAAGTGCACATATGTTGACCCATAGGCTTGCCCTTCATGTAAATCTCCACTAATGTAGGGTGGCCAAGCTTGAATCCCCAAGGACTTGCGGGTTACGATGTTGGCTAGGGCTAAGGTGAGAAATGTATTTGGCTCGAGTGAAAAAACCACCTCCCTAATGCTTTTTCTCATTATTTTAAACACCGCTCAGATTTTTAAATTATTGACTTCACCTTATTTCTCCCTCACACATCCCAAGTTTTTCCCTTTTACATTTGATCATTCCACTTCCTTATAACACCTTCGCTTTGGTAGCACCAAACCTTTCTTTTCATTTTTCTCATTGGATTGAACTTTTTGGCGCAATTTTTCAATTTGACTTAAGGTTCTACCTTGCACTTGGGTGAATCTCTTTTCTTCTCCTCATTGATCACATACACCCCCAAACTTAGGCATTTGCCTATGTTGTCTTTTCATTTCCCTCCCAAACTTAGGCTTTTAGCCTACTTTTTACTTTCAAGCAATTAGGGAGGACGGGTGCTAAGATAGAGGTTCCAAAAAGTTCAAGGTGTTAAACAAGGTGCCAAAGAGCGGTCACAAGCTCAAAGGGGTTCACTAAGGTTGATATCGAGGGAAGTCATTTGGGTGAAGTGGCTATTAAGAAGGGCCTAAGGTCATTTTCCAAGCTCGGTCATACCTAGAACTTCGCCTTGAATCACATTCGGGGCAAGTTCTAGATGACACATATACACAAGAATCAAGGTAAAGCCTCACCACACAAGGCATCATGCCACAAGACTTCTTTCATTAGTCTCAAAATTAATTGGAATAAATGACTTTTGACAAGCTATTCCAAGTTCATTATACAAACGTTTGTGAATCGGTTTAGACAAAATGAGATTGTGCAAGTCATGACAAGATAATGCTCTCCTCAAAAATTCATTTCCACTCTTTTCTTTCATTTCCAAAACATTTTGCCAAGAAAATTTTTCGGTGGGTCAATTTTGAGACAAGCACATTACGGACTTAAATTAAACTAAAACTTGGAATTTTCTCTTAAGAGAGTCGCCTCTCAATCTATTATAAGGAAACACCAACCCAATTTGACACAAAAATAAAAGAAAAGAAAAAAATGAAGAAAACAATGAAAACATTTGCTCATGGGGAAAGAACCATGGTATTAAGAAAATCCTCAGAGTTTATTACTAAACTACTATTAACAAGGCGATAACCAATTTGCGCGCTCATGAATTATTTGAAAAATAGACCTCGACGTAGGCCCTTAGCGCATTTGCAAAGCACAGGTAGTGAGATAGTGGGGCGTGTAAAACTAACCCGAAAACACAATTAAAATTAAAAATCAAGCTCAGCGAGGATGAAATTATGCTAAAAAACATAAACATAATGGCCTTACAAGGGCAATATCATCATAATCATCCAAAATATACCCGACAAGGGCCTAATCATATCAATTCTAGCAAGAGAAACTAAGAATGCCAACAAGGCCCGACATGGGCAACTAAAAGCAATAATAATAAGGGGGCACCCCCTCCCATCAAAATAAGAATTACCCTCAATGCTATAAGCTCAAGTAATGGAAGAGGGGGTGCAACACTCCCTGGAGGACTATGCCTCATTATCTGCAGTCTGTCCACTAGGACCATCGCCACCCTTTTGGGAGTGCGCATCCATTGTGGAATTTTGGAGAACATGCTGAAACTCTGGGTCCTGATCATCATCTAGAAAGTCATCCCTATCACCAGGGAGCTCACCCTCATCATCCTTATAGAATGCAAACAAATCGTCTATGGGCCCTCGCATTGGATGGGGTTTAGGCAAGGAGCTCAAATCTGCCACCTCAACTAGAGTTTTCCCTTTTGCCTTATCCATATCCTTTCGGAGTGCTTTGATGGACCTTTTAATTATATCTACCCTATGACAAAGTTTGGTCATCTTATCAACAACCCCACGGACAACTTTCTTGATAGCCCTGTCAATCAACCCCGGTAGATCTCTCGCCAAGTCACTCAACTACCTCTCATTGTTATATGTCTTATCAACCATATCCTGGAGGCCATTTTTGGTTAAAGTGGGTGTAGGAGTATGCTCATGTGCCTATGATATAACCCGAGATGGAGATGAAGTAGTTGCTCTGGCATCTAACTCATCACTCTCAATATCCACCATTTCCTCTACCCTGTGCTTTTTGAATTTAAGGGCATCCTTGTCTGTCTTCTTATCCAAATCAATCACCCCAACTGCATAGGTGACCTTGTAACAGCTGAAGTATGGGATGCCAGCCTTGGCACACAACTTGCTAATCAGTACTGGGAAAGGAAATGTGTCATTGCCCCTGCGTGCTTTCCTCTGGATTACCATGGCTGTAATTTCCCCAAAATTTACATGCTCCCCTGTCATAATGGCAGCAACTAGAATGGCTCCCTCTTGAGTTATCTTCTGGTCATTTTAAGAGGGTAGGAATCAGATCCAAACAAGATTAGACCACATACGGGCTTCAAAGTGCAGAGTTTTTCTCAGAATGTCACCTCTCACAGTGGCCCAGATAGGAGTGGAATGATAAAGGATCGGGGCAGTCTCACAATATAGATTTACCTCTGCTTGCAACTTGGTCATGAGAGAAGGTGTAGGTTCAATCGGGTTTCCCCAATAGATGGCATTGATGGCAACATGGGTAATACACACTTTCTTGCCCCTGACTACAACTGAATTCATGTTGGGGAATTTTTCTGCAGGTCCTTTTTAACCCTTTGAATCATACGTGGCTTGATAGGCCGTAAAGAACTCCCACACAACCTCCTCATAGTATCCTCCAGGAACATCTTGAAAAGGGTGCACTCTCGTTCAGCAAACTGATGGTGCATGTTGGGTAGCTCATCCCCAACTTCCCCCAAGTTAAAACTCTGCTCTTCATTGAATGCTCTATTCTTATCTTGCTTATAGAAGGCCTTCATGCCCTCTACCCCAAAGCAAATCCTTTGTCTTCTGCAGCTGACATTTTATTTGGTTGGCTACCTGTGTTGCCCCTGCTAGAAGACATGTTCTGCACATGGAGATTATGAGTCCAAAAACAACAAAAACAAAATCTTTTTGTATTTTTTTTTATCATATGTGAAAGAAAGAGATCAAAAAGAAGTTAACAAACTAAAAAGGATAGAGTGCAAAGAAGTAGAAAAACAAAGTAGGTGACTGTTGGATCATGCAGACCACGTGTGAACCGCACTAGATGAGGTGTGCGTCGCATGTGGCATCGCATGAGCTAACAAAAACCTTTAGTGGTTTCAGCTCGGATGTGCAAATTTGGTGCGGACTGCACCAACCAGGATGCGCGTCGCACCAGCCGTCACATATTAAAATAGTGAACTGATGGCCTATTTTCACATGGTGCGATGCCTTATGCGTTCTACACATCAAGATCTACACAGCACATGCAAAATGCAGAAAGGCACAATCAAAATTTTTGGTTTCTTGTGTTCTTGTGAATTACGCATGTGATTCATAGAGTGAGATTTTCTTTACGTACTTGGCACAAGCAACAACCAACAATTATAATAATGGGGACAAGGGATATAATGACCACACCATCATCCGGGTACTCAGACTTCCCTGAACTTCCATTATCACCAATCAACAAGAAAAAGAGAACTCAACGATTTCCTTTAAGAAGGACTTTACCCCGTCTATCATCGGAAACATCAAGCCTTTAATTACTCAATTGGGCATACAATTAACAACAATAATGGGTATACGACTAGTAATAATTTTTATCCCAAATAACAATTCTATGTCCTCTATCTTCGAATGATCGGGATTGCTTATGGTGGGTTGGTACAAGTAATCCAACTTGTTTGGAGGCACATATAGGTTTGAGCGCTAGTGATTGAATCTATCACCCTCTCTATCACGATCTCTCCAATTTCCATCCCTTTCCTGTCTCTGTTCCAACCTTGATTCTCATCCTTTAGGTGATAATACCCAGGATGAGAACCCACCGATACATAACAAAGCTTACCATCCGCAATGGTCATAAGCTCATCATCATTGTCCTTGATTTCTGATGTACTCACAACATTCTTGGTCTTAGCACCACCTGCCCCCATCATGTGCTTGGCAATCAAGTCTATTTGTGTTATCATTTTTTCCATGGTATCATCCCTCTCTTTATCCTTCCTCCTCATCTCATTTGTTAGGATGGATATAGTCACTTCCGAGGTTGGAATATCCACCTCTCTTGTGTGCCAAACTTAGTTAGTCTTGGTCATTCTCTCTAGAAAGGCTGAGGCAATAGGAAATTGTAAGTCCATAAAGGTACCACCTCCAAGATTGTTAGCCACCAACTTATTCATAGAGTTCTACGATCGATAAAAGCTTTGTAGCAAGATATTGTCCGGCAAACCATGGTTATGGCATAACACAATCTTCTTTTTGAATCTCAACCATGCCTCGTGCAAGGGTTCTTCATGGAGTTAGCGGAAGTTGGTTATTTCATCCCTCAATTGCATCATGCGTGAGGGAAGGAAGAATCTACTTGTGAAGGCTTCAACCAACTCATCCCAAGAAGTGATCGATCCATTCGGCAACTCTTCCAACCATGTCGTGGCTTCCCCCATTAGAGAGAAAAGGAATAGGCGTAATCAGACGAATTCTAGTGAGATATTTTGGAATATGAACGATTGACATATCTCCAAAAAATTCCTAATGTGCCGATTGGCATCTTCATGAGCTGCTCCTCCAAAGATCCCTTTTATCTGGATCAAATAGAGCATGGTGCTCGTTATATGAAAAACTGAATTTCCCACCGTGGGGGGGTAGGTGGATTGCCCCTACGCCCCCTTGCACCACAGGCTCATCAGCTTTTGCATCTATGAAACCTCCGTTTACACTATCAGCGTCACTAGATTTACTCATCAACTAGCCTGCTCAATCACAACACAAACAATAAACAAAATAAAAGAAAACAAACACTCTCCAAGTGATTTCAATTCCACAATAAAAAAGGCTAATCAACTTCGTTCCCCAGCAATGGTGCCATTTTTGATAACTTTCAAGCATACTCTTCTATTAGGAGGTATCAACGATCGTTAGAGCAAAACACATTTATAGTTCCCAATAGATATCAGGGTCGATCTCACAGAGAATTTAGAGTTTAGCCTAGGTGATTGTAAAATAGAGTTCACAACTAGAGTGAGTAATATAAAAAGGGGGGAATTGGAAATCTGTCACAATTTTGCAATTCAACAAAGTAAAGCAATAAAGTAAAACAAGGTGTAAACAATAGAGAGGACGACTAGGGATGCGCATCAAATGAGACTCAAACATGGGATAGGGTGATTGCTTATTCATGCAAATTTATGCTAAACGACATAAGTAGCCTTGGTCATAGGTATGATTATCTATCTCTTGATCAAACAATCATATGTCCAATAGTCTTAGCTCAAGCACTATTGATTAAGAAATAAAACAATCAAGATATGCTTGGAGAGGTTATACTATTTCTAGCTTTAGACCCTTAAGTAGGTGATTTCATTAATATAAGCTATTTTTAGCCTCAATCTAAATGGAAGCCCAAGTTCCCACTAGCAATTTCTCATCTGAAGTTATGAAATCCTCTTTCAAGCAACAACATAACCAAGTTAGGAAAATCGATATTTGCAACCACCAATTTTAGAGTTAAAATATGGTGAAATCACTAGGCCCATGTTAAATAAGCATTTATAAATAAGAATTAGCAACACCCACACTCATTTATCAAGTACCCATTATCAATACATCCCTAGATAAGAGGTTTAGCTACTCATGCTTAAGGAAAGAGATATACCAGATGGTTAATACAATTTCCCTGCCATTCAAGCTAAATTTCTCAATATCCAAGCTCAATTTGTACAAAAATGGTGGTTCTAAGAATTGGGAAGAAGGAATTTGATGAAACCCTCTTCTTGTTCTCAGAAGGAAAAACTTGTTCACAAAGCTAAGAATATTATTCAAATTTTAGAACTATCAAAACTATTTACAGTTGTGCTTGAAATAGGTTTATAAACATTCCTAAAACATCACATAAATTTGGACAAAATTGCCTTTCGGGTGGTGTGCGGTGCGACATGTGGTTTGCACGTCAGCATATGCGCGTCGCAAACCCTTTTTAGTGATCCACTGACTCAGGATAATTGGGAAGCTTCATACAATATAGGGTACAGTTCGCACAAGGTATTGTGCGTGTCGCACAATGACTGCACCTCTTAGTAGATCCTTCAGTGAACTTCGAGTTCCATGCGGTGGAAGGTGCATTCTGCACCAAGGCAAGTGCGTATCGCATGAGCGTCGCATCTCTCAGCAGTACCATAACCTTTAGGATAAATATCTGCTCGAGACCTAAGTATATGGGGATGTGCTGGCTCATCGCCATATGCATTATCTAGCCTCGTCCTCCTAATAGCCAAAGGATCTTAACACCTACCTATACCTAGTGGCCTACCACCACTCCTACATCTAACCATACCTAATGTATCCTCTCTATCATCATTGACCTGAGACTCAAGTTCTAGCATCAAAGGTACTGGATCAGTAGAATGCATTCTCCATGGATCGGGGTGAGTAATGATTGGAGAGTTCCCATAAAAATTTAAATCTATGAATTGGGTGGATTGATATGATGTGTGAGGTGAGTAATGTTATGTGATGCACTTGGGCTGATACAACACTAACTGGCTATCATATTACCTATCATACATGTTATAACTTGTCTCACCAGGATACTGCGAGCCAAAATTGTGTGTGTTCTCCGGAATGATACTAAAATGCTGTTTGAAAGAGCCTGATGGCCTATCAGATGAAACACGGTTATGAACAGGAGTCGTTTGCATACCTGCAGCCTCAGTTTTAACATTATTGGATCTATGTGCCTATTGTCTACCTTTATGCCTGGGTTGTGGCTGAGGTTTAACATAATCATCACTACGAGGATATTGTGCCTCGATGCAACCTCTACCTCATTCACCAACAAATCTAAAAGAATCCAAAGCCAACTTAGATAATTTAACTCCAAGTCCATGAAGTTTATTGTTGTCTCTATCCTGTACGCTTAAGGTTGTTCTATATATCCGATGCAAAGCCCTAGCCTACAAAATAAATAATTATTCAAGTAATCACTAATCTAGTTACTGTAATCACTAATCTTGTGGACTGTAACTATAAGTTAGTCTTTAAATACTATTGATACTATAGGAAAAATTCTCTTAATTGTAAAAGCCAAAAAGGAAAACTTAACAAACACAAAAGACTAAATGTGATGCTAAGCAGTAGCTTCATATCTACATATTATCATCTATGATGACCCTTATGGTCATCTTCGTATTTACACATTCATTATACGGTTAGAGCTTTCTTGTAGTGGCTCCAAGTCATTTATAGCTTGCTGGGACAGGTAGTTTGGTGCCCTGGTCATTCTTTTGGTCATTTTGGCCGTTTGCCTGTTTTAGAGCTTTAACTTAGAATATCATTGACTTTAGTCAACATTCTTAGCTAACGTGCTTGGAATTGAATTCTGACAGTTCTGTTAGCTCCGTAGCATTGAGTTTGGTCTAGTTGGACCTCCAGTTGAGGCCTAAAAACTTCTGGTGTGGGTTTTGTGTTGCTTTTTCTGTTTTCAAGCCATTTAGAGTTGAAAGTGTAACTATGGGTAGCTTTCAATGATCAGAGTGTCAGATTCAAAATCTGATGCTTTTATCAGCTCTGGAACATTGAGTCTGGGTTAGGTAGATAGTTGGTTTGGGTTCCGGGTGATCCAGTCTCATTTCAGGTGTTTGGTTGCGTGTTGGTTAGTGTTGACTTGGGTCAACATTTCTCCAAAATAAGCTATTATGGAAGTTTTGTCAATTCTGTTGAGTCCAGAGTATCGTTTCCACTCTATTTTCAGTATTGGTTTTTGAATATCGATTTCTGATTATTCCCGGAATGCCCCGTTGAGTTTTGGAAAGTTGTAGACTTTTGCTGTTGCAGGGGCAGGCCTCAAGCCTTAATCGCGATCGCGAGCCTCATCCCTCGCGACCACAATGAAGCACTTAAACTCCTGTTCTTCACGATCGTGTGATCACCTATCGTGATCGTGATGAAGTCCCTTCCCCTTTATTCATCGCGATTGTGTGGCTAGCTTTCGCGATCGCGATAGTCTAGCCAGCGTGGTCCTCGCGACCGCAAGGGGTGGTCCCATTGCGATCGCGATGAAGGACCCCTGGCAGTATAAAACTTTTTCATTTCGTAATTCCAGCCATTCTCTCTCAATTTTTCCAACTCCAACTCTCCCAAACTCTATCTAAGCTGCTCAAACCAGTAATCACTTAAAGAATTCCCGTACCCTCGATAAATTCATGTTTCGTTGGTGTTTTGGTAAGTTTTCCCTCTTCTCCTTAGTTGTCTTCTCCAATTATCTAAATCTCCATTGTTGAAAATTCTTGAAGCTTGGATTTACTTGTAGATTCTGCCCCTTTCGTGACTACATGCTCATGGGCTTGTTCAATTCACGTTCTTGGCATAATTCTCTAGTTGTGGTATGAGCTTCTTATTACAATTCCAGTTTTCTTATTCATAAATTTCCATTTTTGATTTCTTGACTTTAGGGGCTATTTTAGCTCAAATTTGTCGCCCAATCTCCTTACTTTTCTGGGCATGTACTCCCTTGGTCATTGTGATCATAATGTGTGCTTTCATTTTTGGTATCAGGTTGCGGGCCCTGTAGGCCCGTTGGTGACCCAAATGTTGACCCGACTATAATTGCAGCATTATAGGTATTGTTAGGCTCGTTTTAATGTTTTGTTCGTGTTCTTGATTGTTTGATCATCATTTGGGATTTCTCGGAGTGATTCGGGCTTGGATTTTATTGTCCTAGCAGCTTGTCGTCGGACGATAGGTAGGTTATGGTCTAAACTCCCTAGACTTAGCATATATCGGATAAAATTATACTACCTGGCATCCTTGGGTTGGGTTGTTAGGTTGGTACCACAGACCTTAACCGCTTTCTATGCTTTGCCTCGTTTATTTCCTCCGTTGTGTGTAGTATTCTCTGCAGTTGATATTATCACCCTTATGGTCCTGTGTGGCCTTGCTTTGACTCTGGACCATAGATGGTGGGTTATTCGGGGGTGTTCATGAGTCCTGGGCATCGTTATCGTGATATAATGCTGGCTATCTGTGTTGTAGAGCAATTGGAGCATGTGCAAGGCTGATAGGTTGATTGTGAGCTGTTGGGAAGCGATTTGTGTTTAATCATATCATTTCCATACATATAAAGAGGTTTTATCCATGCTTTACTACGGTTTTGGCTTCGGGCCTACGGGAACTGATTTTCTCAACTTTGCATGGCCCTGAGGGCCCGTTTTTGACGGAAATAGATTGGAAATGGTTTGACTTATCATGTGGATCTTCTTGGGGTAAAAGAAAGTTACATTATGATTTATATCACCAGTTTTACTATTAATGCTAGACTCGGCAGGGCCGGGGTGCTAGTTGAGTTTTTTTACTGAATTAGGATGATTTTAGCCTCGGTTGGACCGAGCGCACCTGAGATGACTTTCTACTATTTAGACCTAGTTACGCTTGGGAACCCTTGGAGGGGTTTTTGAGATATTTTCCCACTACTTTAGTCCTGGACAGGGTCTGGGCATGCATATTCAAGACTGGGTCTCTATCTTGAACCCGGACTTGCTTCTGGATGATATATTTCGATACTGAGTTTTAGTATGGAGTCTGGGACCTCTATGGACCTTGCCATTCAGCACCTAGAGCCTGTGCCGGAGGGAGGGTATACGGCAGAGTAGAGGTATACCAGCAGTGTCCTTCCATGGATCCTACCTGCTGGGCCTGATCGGCACCAGATGGGGTACATACAGAGTTACCATTTCACCCTGAGATCTTTATGCATCATAATATTTATTGTTTGAGGCTCTACCCTTTTTTGCTATTTGTTGAGTGTATGCTCTAGTTGTATGGGCGGCTGAAGGGTTTGTTTTCACTTGTTTGTGTTCCTCGGTTGTATGGGCAGCCGGGGGACTATAGGTAGACTCTTGTTACTTTATCGTGGTGTTATCCCCTGTTACGGTTATACTTATAAGATCATATACGACTAAGTTGTTACTTGTTGGATTTAGATTGGTATGATTAGTTGGGTTATTGATTCCTGTTTTCGAGCATGCCTATCTTTACTCTTCTCTTCCATCCCTTGTACTTGAGGTTACCGGTATACCTTCTACTTCTAAAACTTATTACATATATAATGTTATTGCAAGGATCCCAGGTGCATCATTTCTTACTTTCACCTGTGCCTGTTGTGTATATATTCTACTTGCTAGCCTTGTGTGTACTTTCTATTGTCTTACCTCTGAGCTAGTTCCTGTGTGATTTTTTCATAGAATTCTGTGAATACTTGTTTTTCTATTCTATCTGTTACTACACTTTTATCTTATATGTGCCCAGTCGACATATGATACCTACTGGGTACCTTATGCTTCACATTTGGTGCTCATACTACACTCTGCATCTTCTGGTGCAGATCCTAGTGTGAGCCATCCTGCTAGCTCTTGGGAGACTCGTGCTTGGTGTGATGACCCTTCTAGTCATCTTCGCGTTTAAGCATTCATTATACTGTTAGAGTTTTCCTATAGTTGCCCCAAGTCAGTTATGGCTTTCTGGGACCGGTAGTTTGATACCCTGGTCGTTCATTTGGTTGTTCTGCCTTTTTTCCTATTTTAAAGCTTGAACTTAGAATATCATTGACTTTAGTCAACATTCTTAGCTAACGTGCTTGGAATTGAATTCTGATAGTTCTGTTAGCTTCGAAACGTTGAGTTTGGTCTAGTTGGACCTTCAGTTGAGGCCTGAGAACTTCTGGTGTAGGTTTTGTGTGGTTTTCTCTGTTTTCAAGCCATTTGGAGTTGAAAGTGTAACTTTGGGTGGCTTTCGATGATCGGAGTTAAAAATCAAAATCTGACGATTCCATTAACTCCAAAATGTTGAGTTTGGGTAGGGAAGGTGATTAGTTTAGGTTCCGGGTGAGCCAGACTTATTTTGAGCCTTTGGGTTCCTATTCGTTAGTGTTGACTTGGATCAACATTTCTCTGAAATGACCTCGTACGAAAGTTTCGTCGATTCCATTGAGTTTGGAACGTCGTTTCCACTCTATTAGCATTATTGGTTTTTGAATATCAGTTTCCGATTGTGCACGAAATATCCCATGGAGTTTTCAAAAATTGTAGAAAATTGTTGTAGGCCAGGCCTTCAGCGCCATCGGCGCTGGCCCAGCGCGATTGCGCTCAAGCGCGTTTTGGATGGCCAGTGCAATAGCGCTGCCTGGGCACTGGCCAGTTCCCTGCAACTATATATTTTTGTTATTTCATTTTTCCAGCTTTTTCTCTTAAACTTTCTCACTCTAAAACACAAGTTGCTCTCTACTAAATTGCTCCATATCAGTCGTAGATTTGGGGAAATCAATTGTTCATCGATTATTCGTGATTCTTTCATTTTTGGTAAGTTTTCTTCCCCAACTTGCTTCCGTTTTTGTTTTCTTGAAAATCCACCATTGGTGCTCATATCTTAAGCTTGGAAAATTATTGTAGTGGCTGCCTCCTAGCTCGTGCATGTTCGTGGGTTTGAAGAATTCTCCGTATTGGCTTAAATTCCATCATTTGGGTGAGTAAGTCCTTCCCTAATTTCCATTTTTAGTCTTAAAATTCCATCTTTAAACCCCAACTTGAGCGTTCTGTTTTGGAACCCTCCTCTTGGCCAATTGTGCTCAAAATTGGAGCATGCCTTCTTGACATTGTGGCGGTCATCATGCCCTTTTTTGTTTTTGGTTTTGGGTTGTGGGCCTCGCGAGCCTGCTTTTGACCCAGATTTTGATGCAGCTACAATTGTAGCGATATGGGTATCGTTAGACTTGTTTTAACATATTATTTATGTTTTTAATAGTTTCATCATCATTCATGGGTTTCTCGGAGTGATTCGAGCTTAGATTTTGTTGTCCCAGCAGCTTGTCATCGGATGGCAGGTAGGTTACGGTCTAAACTCCCTATACTTAGCATATATCAGATAAAATTGTACTAGCTGGCATCCTTGGGTTGGGTTATTATGTTGGTACCACAGACCCTGATCGCTTTTCCATGATTTGCCCCATTTCTTTTCTCCGTTGTATGTAGTATTCTTAGTAATTGACATTATCACCCTTATGGTCCTGTGTGAACTTGTTTGACTCTGGAACATAGGTAGTGGGTTATTCGAGGGTGCTTGTGAGTCCCGGGCATCATTATCATGATATTATGCTGGCTATCTGTGCTGAAGAGTGATTGGAGCCTGTGTAGGGCCGATAGGTTGATTGTGAGCTGTTGGGGGCTGTTTGTGTTGATCATTCATTTCCATGCATATAAAGAGGATTTATCCATGTTTTACTATGGTTTTGGCTTCGGGCCTACTGGAATTATTTTCTAAACATTGCATGGCCTCGGGGGCCGTATTCGATGAAAATGAAGTAAAAATAGTTTGATTTAACTTGTGAATCTTCTTAGGGTAAAAGAAGGTTAAATTATGATTTCCATCACCAGTTTTACTATTAAAGCTAGACTCGGCAGGGCCGGGGTTGTAGTTGAGTTTCTTACTAAATTGGGATGATTTTTAGCCTCGGTCGGATTGAGCACCTGAGATGACTTTCTAATGTTTAGACCCGGTTATGACTAGGCACCCTTGGAGGGGATTTTGAGATATTTTCCCACTACTTTAGTCCTGGACAGGGTCTGGGAATACATATTCGAGAATGGTCTCTATCTTGAACCCAGACTTGCTTTCGGATGACATGTTTTGATACTGAGTTTTAGTATGGGGACCAGGACCTTCATGGACCTTGCCGTCTGGGCCTGGGGCTTTAGAATGCGTGTGCCAGAGAGAGGGTATATGGCGGAGTAGAGGTATACGGGCAGTATCCTTCAATAGAACCTACCTGTTGGGCCCGATCAGCACTGGAGGAGGTACATACAGAGTTTCTATCCCACCCTGAGGTTATCATGCATCATATCATTCGTTGTTTGAGGTTCCACTCTTGTTTGCTATTTGTTCAGTGTACGCTCTAGTTGTATGGGCAACTGGAGGGTTTTGTTTTCACTTGTTTGTGTTCTTGGTTGTATGGGCGACTGGGGGACTATAGGTAGTCTCTTGTTACTTTATTGCGGTGTTATCCCCTATTACGATTATACTTATAAGGTTATATACGGCTAAGTTGTTACTTATTGGATTTGAGATTAGTATGATTAGTTGGGTTATTGATTCCTATTCTGACTATGCCTATCTATACTCTCCTTTTCCTTTCCTTGTACTTGAGGTTACCGATATACCATTCATTTCTTAAACTTATTATGTATATATACTGTTATTGCAAGGGTCCCAGGTGCGTTGTTTCTTACTTACACCTGTGCCTGTTGTGTATATATATTCTACTTGCTAGCCTTGTATGTTGTTCTGTTGACTTCCCTCTGGGCTAGTTCCTGTGTACTTTTCGTTGAGTTCTGTGACTACTTGCTTTTATTCTATCAGTTACTACGCGTTTATCTTTTCGTTGAAGGATTTTCTTCCATAGCAGCACCCTTGACTATGGTGACTAGGAAGGATGTTTCATTTCAGTGGTCGGATCAGTGCGAGGATAGCTTTCAGAGGCTTAAGGCCTTATTGACTTCAGCTCCAGTTCTGACTTTGCCAGTTGAGGGTCAGAGTGTCTCCGTGTATTGTGATGCTTCAGGAGTCGGTCTTGGTTATGTGTTGATGCAGCAGGGTCGAGTAATAGCATATGCGTTGAGGCAACTGAAGGTTCATGAGCGCAATTACCCCACTCATGACTTGGAGTTGGCGGCGGTAGTCTTCGCACTTAAGATCTGGAGGCACTACTTATATGGAGTTCACTGTGAGATATTCAATTATCACCATAGTCTTTAGTACATTACGAGTTAGTGAGAGCTAAACTTGAGGCAAATGAGATGGATTGAGCTACTGAAGGACTACAATTTCACTATTCTATACCATCCGGGCAAGGCAAACATGGTAGCGGATGCCTTGAGTCAGAAGGTGGTGAGTATGGGTAGCCTAGCTTCACTCTCAATATCTGAGCGACCGTTTGCCTTGGACATCCAGTCCTTGACTAACCGATTGGTTAAGATTGACTTGTCAGATCCTAGCAGAGTTCTTGTTAGTGTTGAGGTCCGTTCTACTCTAGTTGATCAGATTCAGAGCCGACAGTTTAAGGATCAGAGTTTGTGCGACCTTCGTGATCAGGTAGTTCAGGGTGAGGCCAACCGAGATACTTTGGGTTCTGATGGTATTCTGAGGTTTGATGTCCGACTTTGTGCTCTGAGGGTTGGTTATTTGATTCAGTTGATCCTCATTAAGGAACATTGTTCTAGATACTCCATTCATCCATGCGCGACAAAGATGTATAGAGATTTAAGACAACTTTACAGGTGGTGTGGTATGAAACGGGATGTAGCAGATTTTGTATCTCGGGGCTTGAAATGCCAGCAGGTGAAGTTCGAGCACATGAGACCGGGTGACTTGATGCAGCGACTTTCCATCTGGGCCTGGGGCTTTAGAATGCGTGTGCCGGAGGGAGGGTATATGGCGGAGTAGAGGTATACGGGCAGTATCCTTCAATGGAACCTACCTGCTGGGCCCGATCAACACTGGAGGAGGTACATACAGAGTTTCTATCCCACCCTGAGGTTATCATGCATCATATCATTCGTTGTTTGAGGTTCCACTCTTGTTTGCTATTTGTTCAGTGTACGCTCTAGTTGTATGGGCGACTGGAGGGTTTTGTTTTCACTTGTTTGCGTTCCTTGGTTGTATAGGCGACCGGGGGACTGTAGGTAGTCTCTGGTTACTTTATCGCGGTGTTATACCCTATTACGATTATACTTATAAGGTTATATACGGCTAAGTTGTTACTTATTGGATTTGAGATTGGTATGATTAGTTGGGTTATTGATTCCTATTCTGACTATGCCTATCTATACTCTCCTTTTCCTTTCCTTGTACTTGAGGTTACCGGTATACCATTCATTTCTTAAACTTATTATGTATATATACTGTTATTGTAAGGGTCCCAGGTGCGTTGTTTCTTACTTACACCTGTGCCTGTTGTGTATATATATTCTACTTGCTAGCCTTGTATGTTGTTCTGTTGACTTCCCTCTGGGCTAGTTCCTGTGTACTTTTCGTTGAGTTCTGTGACTACTTGCTTTTATTCTGTCAGTTACTACGCGTTTATCTTATATGTGCCCAGTCGGCCTATGATATCTACTGGGTACCTTATGCTTTGCATTTGGTGCTCATACTACACTCTACATCTCCTGGTGCATATCTTAGCGTGGGCTATCACCGTTAGCTCATGGAGACTCGTGCGAGGTGCTATTTTTGGTGATATTCTGGACTGAGGGTGAGCACTTGGTGACCGGAGCTTAGCTTTTAGTTATCTTTTGATTATGTACTCTATTTCTACTCGGATACAACTTTGTGTATATATTGTTTAGGACCCTTGTACTCCTTATGTAGATCCGGTTCTTATACGCTATGATACCAAGTTTTGGGTTTGGTTTATCTCCCGCATTGTATATATTATTCCTATTATCTATTTTCTTTATCTTGTTCCCTTGCTTCCGCTTATTAAATTGTTCTTCCGCTTAGATTGTTAGACTGTAGCCCATTACTGATTATTTTAGGCTATGGGGATTGGTTCTCCTACTGGGGGGTTGTAGGTGCCATCATGACCGAGAAATCGGGTCATGATAGCTTGGTATCAGAGCCCTAGGTTCATCAGTGTCATCGGTATAAGAGCCAATGTCTAGTAGAGTCATGCGGATCGGGGCAGAGACGTCCGTTATCCTTGATAGTTTCTGGAAGTCTCACTTACTCTGGTTCACTCTTTCGCAGATGGTTCGTACGAGATCTTCAGCTTCTGGTGGAGGAGAGCCTCCTGCCCTTGCACCTCCGACTCCAGTTAGGGGTTAGGGTGGTCGGAAAGGTAGAGGTAGGGGTCGTGGATGCCCCAGAGCAGCGGAACCAGCTAGGGCTGCTAGAATCAAGGTAGAGCCTGAGTATGACTACGAGCAAGAGTTCGCTCCTGATCAGCATGATATGGACCCGGGGGCAGCCCAAGTACCACCAGCTCCACTAACAGTTCCAGCACCAGATTCTGTGCCAGCTTTGGCCCCAAATCAGTCTTCAGATATTAGGGGTTTACTTGTTCAGCTTTTGGTATGATTGGGGAGAGACCTTCGGAGGTAGAGCAGACACCCGCTCAGGGGGCAGCCCTGGTTGTTCAGAGTTCAGGAGCACAACTTGCTACTGTGGCTCCTCGTGCTGAGGTTGTTCCAATTTCTTCAATTGCACAGCCTATTGCTCCTTGCCCAACTATGACAGATAGTGAGAAGAAGGCGTTGGGTAAGTTCTTGTGGTTGGCACCACCGAGATTTGATGGTACGTCGGGTCAGGACCCACATGATTTTATTACTACATGTGAGGAGATGTTACACCATCTAGGTTTGTTGGAGACTCACAAAGTTGATTATACCACCTATCAGCAAGAAGGTCCAGAGAAGCTATAGTGGAGGGCACAGGTTACTTGCAGATCTTCTACATCACCTCCTTTGATCTGGTCTGAGTTCTATAAGGTCTTTATGGCCAAGTTCCTGCCTCAGAGTGATCGCAAGCATCACAAGGAGCAGTTTACTCGGCTTATGCAGGATTCTATGACTGTTTCAGAGTATGAGACTCATTTTCATCAGCTAGCACTATTTGGAGCTATGATCATTCCTACTGAGGTAGATAGGATTCACAGATTTGTATGGGGTTTGAGGCTAGAGATTAGGCAGCCAGCTGAGATATTGGTTGCCGGTGGTCGGCCATTTCAGGCTATCACATACTATGCCCGTACTGTGGAAGACTTACAGTGACATGATCAGGGGGCCAAAGATAAAAGGCCTCGACATCAGGGTGGCTACAGTGGTTCCAGGCATGGTGGTAGAGGTGCAGGATAGTAGGGCTGGGGTTATCAGCCACAGCAGCACTAGGGTCAGTCCAGTCTACCGGTTCAGGCTTCACTTCAGACTTTCGGTAGTACCCAGTTCGAGCAGGGTCAGAGAAGCCATCAGGGCTACAATGATTAGTCTTCAAGAGGTAAAACTTCTAGGGCATCAGGCCGTGGTGGCCATATGGGTTCTGTTGGTTCATCCCTATCGAGTAGGTCGTCAGGGGCTTGTTTTACTTGTGGTGTGGTTGGTCATTTTGCTAGAGATTGCCCTAGTAGGGTACAATGCAGCCGACCGAGCCTTTACGAGCAGTTCAGCCTCCGGCTAGAGGGGGTGGTGATCAGACTAAAGATGGTGCTCTGCATGGCAGAGCAGGTGGTAGGGATGGCGGTCAGGCAGGTGGAGGTCATTATCAGTTCTATGCGGTTCCTGGGAGACCAGAGGCAGAGGCGGAGGCCTCAAATGCTGTGATTATAGGTACGATTTATGTATGCCATAAGTCTGCTATGGCTTTATTTGATCTTGGATCCACTTGTTCATATGTATCTCTCTACTTTCTACCTTGTTTAGGTTTGGCTAGTGAGCAATTATCTGTCCTTGTTTCTATTTCAACCCCAGTAGGAGATTCTTTAGTAGTGGATCAGATTATGAGATCCTGTGTGATATCTGTTGGTGATTTGGAGACTTGGGTTGATTTGATGATCCTTGATATGTTAGATTTTGATGTGATACTGGGCATGGACTGGTTATCCCCTCACCATGTGGTTTTGGATTGTTATGCCAAGATCGTTACCATAGCCGTGCCCGGTGTATCCCCAGTTGTATGGCAGGGTTCTGTTTGCCATGCACTGTCTGGGATCATCTCTTATCTTCGAGCTAGGAAGTTGATTTCTCGTGGGTTTTTAGCTTATCTGGCATATGTCCGAGATGCTAGTGCTGACCCTTTATCTCATGAGTCTGCTCCTGTGGTTAGAGACTTCCTAGATGTGTTTCCTACCGACCTGCCAGGCCTTCCACCTGAGAGAGATGTTGATTTTTCCATTGAGTTAGAGCGGGGCACCAGGCCCATTTCTATTCCTCCCTACCGTATGGCTCCTGCTGAGTTGAGAGAGCTTAAAGAGCAACTCCCGAATTTGTTAGCTAAGGGGTTCATTAGATCGAGTTGTCTCCTTGGGGTGCTCCTGTTCTCTTCGTGAAGAAAAAGGATGGGTCGATGCAAATGTGTATTGACTATCGGCAGTTGAATAAGGTGATAGTGAAGAATAGGTATTCGATGCCGAGGATTGATGACTTGTTTGATCAGCTTTAGGGTTCAGCCATGTTTTCAAAGATCGATTTGAGGTTCGGCTACCATCAGTTGAGGATTAGGGCGGAGGACATCCCAAAGACAGCATTCAGGACATGTTATGGCTACTATGAGTTCCTAGTGATGTCTTTTGGGTTGAATAATGCCCCGTAACCTTTATGTACTTGATGCATAGGGTGCTTAGCCCGTACTTGGATATGTTCGTGATAGTCTTCATTGATGTCATTCTGATATATTCGAGGAGTAGGGACGAGCATGAGCAGCACCTGAGGACTATGCTTCAGTCTTTGAGAGATCATCGGCTTTATGCCAAGCTCTCAAAGTGTGAGTTTTGGCTTGAGTCAGTTGTATTTCTAGGACACATTGTGTCTAAGAATGGGATTAGTGTTGATCCGAGTAAGATTTCTGCGGTTCGTGATTGGCCGAGACCAACTACTTCTACTGAGATTCGTAGCTTTATTGGTTTAGCCGGGTACTATAGACGATTCATTGAAGGATTTTCTTCCATAGCAGAACCCTTGACTATGCTGACTAGGAAGGATGTTTCATTTCAGTGGTCGGATCAGTGCGAGGATAGCTTTTAGAGGCTTAAGGCCTTATTGACTTCAGCTCCAGTTCTGACTTTACCAGTTGAGGGTCAGAGTGTCTCCGTGTATTGTGATGCTTCAGGAGTCGGTCTTGGTTATGTGTTGATGCAGCAGGGTTGAGTAATAGCATATGCGTTGAGGCAACTGAAGGTTCATGAGCGCAACTACCCCACTCATGACTTGGAGTTGGCGGCAGTAGTCTTCGCACTTAAGATCTGGAGGCACTACTTATATGGAGTTCACTGTGAGATATTCAATGATCACCATAGTGTTTAGTACATTACGAGTTAGCGAGAGCTAAACTTGAGGCAAAGGAGATGGATTGAGCTACTGAAGGACTACAATTTCACTATTCTATACCATCTGGGCAAGGCAAACATGGTAGCGGATGCCTTGAGTCAGAAGGTGGTGAGTATGGGTAGCCTAGCTTCACTCTCAATATCTGAGCGACCGTTGTCCTTGGACATCCAGTCCTTGACTAACCGATTGGTTAAGATTGACTTGTCAGATCCTAGCAGAGTTCTTGTTAGTGTTGAGGTCCGTTCTACTCTAGTTGATCAGATTCAGAGCCGACAGTTTAAGGATCAGAGTTTGTGCGACTTTCGTGATCAGGTAGTTCAGGGTGAGGCCAACCGAGATGCTTTGGGTTCTGATGGTATTCTGAGGTTTGATGTCCGACTTTGTGTTCTGAGGGTTGGTTATTTGATTCAGTTGATCCTCCTTAAGGCACATTGTTCTAGATACTCCATTCATCGATGCGCGACAAAGATGTATAGAGATTTAAGACAACTTTACTGGTGGTGTGGTATGAAGCGGGATGTAGCAGATTTTGTATCTCGGGGCTTGAAATGCCAGCAGGTGAAGTTCGAGCACATGAGACCGGGTGACTTGATGCAGCGACTTTCCATCTGGGCCTGGGGCTTTAGAATGCGTGTGCCGGAGGGAGGGTATATGGCGGAGTAGAGGTATACGGGCAGTATCCTTCAATGGAACCTACCTGCTGGGCCCGATCAACACTGGAGGAGGTACATACAGAGTTTCTATCCCACCCTGAGGTTATCATGCATCATATCATTCGTTGTTTGAGGTTCCACTCTTGTTTGCTATTTGTTCAGTGTACGCTCTAGTTGTATGGGCGACTGGAGGGTTTTGTTTTCACTTATTTGCGTTCCTTGGTTGTATAGGCGATCGGGGGACTGTAGGTAGTCTCTTGTTACTTTATCGCGGTGTTATACCCTATTACGATTATACTTATAAGGTTATATACGGCTAAGTTGTTACTTATTGGATTTGAGATTGGTATGATTAGTTGGGTTATTGATTTCTATTCTGACTATGCCTATCTATACTCTCCTTTTCCTTTCCTTGTACTTGAGGTTACCGGTATACCATTCATTTCTTAAACTTATTATGTATATATACTGTTATTGCAAGGGTCCCAGGTGCGTTGTTTCTTACTTACACCTGTGCCTGTTGTGTATATATATTCTACTTGCTAGCCTTGTATGTTGTTCTGTTGACTTCCCTCTGTGGAAAGTTAGGACATTTAGCTAGAAATTGTAGATTACCTAAGAATCCTAAAAGAAAGCAAATAGCAGAAATATTAATAAAGGCATGTTTTAGAGAAGGCATAGACACACCTATAGAAATATATTTAGCAGATGATAGAATAATTGAACCTATAGAAAAAAGCATAATAAGTGCAGTAAAAGGAAATTTAATATACCAGAAGTTTAAATTCATAATAAGCGCTAACTACTCAGTAGCAATAAATGACTGTAATATAGATAAATCATTAGTATTATATTGGAAAATGACAGGAATTGAACTAGCTCCAGGTAGTAAAGTATTCACAGCAAGATGTAAAAATTTATACGTCTTAACAACAAAACATAAAATAACAGCAAAAAATAAAATTAATAGAATAAAAATAGAAAATCTATTTGAACAAATTGTTTCAGTAATAGAAAACAATGATTATAGCTATAAGGAAATAGACATAGAAGAAAACTTAGAAATAGTAAGTGATAGAATAAGCACTTCCAAAAGGAAAAGTTGTAGTGACACACCCCAGTCATCAAGAAATTCAGTAACAATAAAAGAAATAGAGCTAAATCACTATTATATAACCGGCATATTAGAACAAAGAAAATTCATTATAATAATAAACACAGGACAAGAGAAAAATTATATAACAAGAGAATTAGTAACAGAAGAAGAAATAAATTCTATAGAACATCCGGAATTACCAAAAGAATTTACAGTATTCAGAGAATCAGTAGAAAAAGAAATAATCATTGGCGGAATACCAATGGTAATAAAATTTAAAATATATCACGGAGATAAAAATATCATATTAGGAATAAAATGGTTAGAAGATATGAAACCATATAATTTAGAAAACACACAGTTAACCGTTACTTATAAAAATAAGAAAGTCATAATAAAGCGGACAATGTAAGAGAAAAATGAAAATCTACATACTTGCTAAAATAATAGTGGAAAATTACTATAACAGATATTATACCCGAATGATAGATACAGGAGCAGAAGCTAATATGTGTAAACATAATTGTCTACCAGATGAAAAATGGGAAAAATTAACAACACCAATAGTAGTAACAGGATTTAACAATGAAGGAAGTATGATAAATCATAAAGCGAGAAATGTAAAATTACAAATATGGGATAAAATATTAACCATAGAAGAAATATATAGTTATGAATTCACAAACAAGGATATACTTCTAGGAATGCCCTTTCTAGAAAAATTATATCCACATATAATAACAAAGACACACTGGTGGTTTACGACACCATGTAAACACAAAGTAGGAGCTAAAAGAGTATATAATAAAACCAGAAAACCTGCCCCATGGATAAAGGGAAGTGAGAAAATTACACAGAAATTAGAAAATATAAAAACAAATGAGCATAAAATAGAACTAATTATATTTTCCATACATAAATTAAAAATAATCCAAGAACAATTAAAACCATTATATAGCGAAAATCCCTTAAAAGGATGGGAAAAACATAAAACTAAAGTAAAAATAGAATTAATTGATGAAAATAGTATAATTACCCAGAAACCTTTAAAATATAATTTTGATGATTTAGATGAATTCAAAATGCACATAAAAGAATTGTTAGAAAACAAATATATACAAGAAAGCAATAGTAAACACACAAGCCCAGCATTTATAGTAAACAAACATAGTGAACAAAAAAGAGGCAAAAGTAGAATGGTTATTGATTATAGAAATTTAAATACTAAAACTAAAACATACAATTATCCGATACCCAATAAAATATTAAAAATAAGACAAGTTCAAGGATATAATTATTTCAGTAAGTTTGATTGTAAATCAGGCTTTTATCACCTTAAGCTAGAAGAGGAATCTAAAAAATTAACAGCATTTACAGTACCCCAAGGATTTTATGAATGGAATGTATTACCTTTTGGATATAAAAATGCACCAGGTAGATATCAACATTTATGCGAAATAGCCTAGTAAGAAAAAAGCGAATAATGAAAACCAAATAGAATTCTTAGGAATAGAAATAGATAAAAATGGCATAAAAATGCAGCCACACATAGTACAGAAAATAATAAATTCTGATGAACAAATAGATACAAAGAAGAAATTACAATCATTTTTAGGACTAGTAAATCAAGTAAGAGAATATATACTAAAATTGGCAGAAAATCTAAAACCATTACACAAGAAATTAAAAAAGGATGTAGAATATTACTTTGATAATAAGGACCAAGAACAAATAAGAAAAATAAAATTACTATGTAAGAATTTACCAAAACTATGTTTTCCAGAAGAAAATAGAAAATTTATCTACATAGTAGAATCCGATGCTAGTGAAATTAGCTATGGAGGAGTATTAAAATACAGGTATGATAAAGAAAAAATAGAGCATCATTGTAGATATTATTCAGGTACATTTACAAATCCCGAAATAAAATGGGAAATAAATAGAAAAGAACTATATTCAATATACAAATGTTTATTAGCTTTTGAACCATATATTGTATATAATAAATTTGTTATTAGAACAGATAATACACAAGTAAAATGGTGGTTGACAAAAAAAGTACAAGATTCAGTTACTACCAAGGAGATACGAAGACTTGTATTAAATATATTGAATTTTACATTTACAATTGAAGTGATTGGTACTAACAAAAATGTAATTGCAGATTACATATCAAGACAAAGCTACCCAGACTAAAGAAACTACTACTATGGAAGATATACTCAAAGTTATGACGACTCTCTGTAAAGAAGTCGACAATATAAATAAAGAGTTTTTCCCATCCTTTTAAGGGATTTTCGCTATATAATGGTTCTAATTGTTCTTGGATTATTTTTAATTTATCTATGGAAAATATAATTAGTTCTATTTTATGCTCATTTTATATTTTCTAATTTCTGTGTAATTTTCTCACTTCCCTTTATCCATGGGGCAGGTTTTCTGGTTTTATTATATACTCTTTTAGCTCCTACTTTGTGTTTACATGGTGTCGTAAACCACCAGTGTGTCTTTGTTATTATATGTGGATATAATTTTTCTAGAAAGGGCATTCCTAGAAGTATATCCTTGTTTGTGAATTCATAACTATATATTTCTTCTATGGTTAATATTTTATCCCATATTTGTAATTTTACATTTCTCGCTTTATGATTTATCATACTTCCTTCATTGTTAAATCCATATTTGTATTCTTCTTTTTGTCTTTTAAATATATTTTTCAGTCTTGGTAATTTGAATATTTTTTCTACGCTTAAATCTAATTCCTTTCCTTTTATTTTTTCAAATATTTACGATCAAAATATACGTTTCTTTGTTCCGAATTCTCTCATTATGTTCTTTTCTTTTTATTTACTTGTACTTCCTCAGTCAGTTATCTAATTCTTCTTCCTATCTCATTTCACTTTCATTTTCAGATAATTCTATTATGACTTCTGCATCTGCTTAGTTCGTAATCTAAAAAGTTCTAGTTGCCATGTTGTATTCTTCTTCATTATTTTTTTATTTTGCTTAGTATGCTTTCTTTTAGATTTCTTAGTATTAACATCCTGTAAATGTCCTAGTATAAATTTCCACATTATAACATGTTCATTCGTTATTTAAATCTATGGTTTAAATGTTTTGTATAGTTCTTACATATGCTCGAGGCCTTTATTTTTTATATTGGGTTTTATCTTTTAAATTCCTACTTTTTCTATCTTTGGTAGTTTATTTGTGATCCTGAATTGGGGTGCACTCTAATCTCCTGACAGTATGATTAAATTTCCTAATTATGTATTTTTCCATCTTTCATCTTATATTTCCACATGTAGAACCTGTTAGGTATACCAATTTTGTAAAGAAAATCTTACCATAGTTAGTGTATCTTGGATTCCCTCGTATATTCCCTTTTTTCTGTACTAAATGTTTCTGGTAATTTTGTAAAATATATTTCTTACTTCTTTTTTTTTTCTGGCGTATATTTTCCTTTATAATAATATTCTCTAAATACACATGTATATTCATCTATATAACACATATTACATATTGCCAATTTCAACATTAAATTTCTATTAAATTGTTTATCCTTATTTTGTTCTTCTGTCTCTGTAGTTGTACTACTAAACTCGTTCCGTATTGCTACTTCATATTTGTGTAAAATATCAATAGATGTAGTTGCTGCTTCGTTATTTATAGTTTTATTGTTTCTTAGTGTTTTTATATAGTCTTCTGATAAATTAAGTAACCATAATTTTACTGTTCCTAAGAATGTTCGTTCTATGTATCCTGGTGTTTCTGCTATGCTTATTTTATTATCTATTAACTGTTTTGCTATATATCCTACCCATAGTTGGATTGATTTATTTATATCTGATACGCAGTCTAATTCTGGGAAGTTACTATTTTGGTTAGTTGGTTTTGGAGTCCATTTTCTATTTAGTCTTTTATCCCATAAACTATTTTGTCTATCAGATTGCTCATAGCTTACTGTATAGTATATTGGATTTAATATTTTTGGGTTTTTAACCCCTGATGTACTGGCTTCTTGTTCTTTTTCTCCTTCAACATCTCCTGCATTTATTTCAATATCTTCATCTATTTTTTCTATATTTTTTATCATTTCTGTATAAGTTTCGCTTATTTTCGAATTTTGCTCTGTCTGATTATCGTTTATTTCATTTACACCTAATTCTTCTTCAATTGGTTCTTCTATTTGTAATTTTTCTTTAAAATTTTCTATTTCTGTTTTTAATTTTGTTTCAATTTCTTTTTCTTTTTGTTTTGCCGCATATAATTCTTTTAATTTGGCTAATTCTTTTTCTAATGCTATTATCCTATCATTTTTTACTTCTTCAATTTGTTGTATTTCTTGTTTTGCTTGTTGTTTAATGATAGTTATCTCATTTTTTCGGTCTATTTCTTCATTTTCTCTAGCTAACCTTACCATTGCCGTTAAACTATCTTCTAACCTTAAAGATTCTTTTTCTAACATTAGACTTAGATTATCTTCTATTTTTTTATAACGTCTTCCTAAATTTGAAAATATAATCTTTATTTTTAACCCATCGTGATTTTCATATGTTTTTTCATCTATAGCAAATTCTTCTTTATTCATCTTATAAATTATGTTGTAATTTATATTCTAGGCTATCTATTTGTAGTTGTAGATAAAATATAGTTTTTCTTTGTGCTTTGATAGATTCTTTGCAAACTCCTGCAATTATGTTGTAGTCAAGTCTATTTTGTCTATATTGTAATTCTTGTCTTTTCTCTATAATTATTTCATTGAGATTTTGTCTGTATTCGTTACTATTAGTCATTGTTTCTTTAAGTATTAACATATTTATATTCTATTCTAGATATTTTATCTATTAATTTATTTAATTTATCATTATTAGTTCTTGTAATACTAAGTTGTTTATATTCTGGGTATAAGTTTTCTAATTGTCTTTTTAATTTTCTTATCTTTCTTTTAGTATGTTTTAAATCATCCATAGCTCTGATACCAAACTGGGGGGGGGGGGGTCCTCATATTTTTTCTTAACATACTATTTTATCTAGAATAGTTTTAGGGATTCTATATTTTGGGTTTCGTATATACAAAATTTTAAAAAGTTTACTTAGTTTATTGGGATTCTTAATAATTTTTATCTTATAATTATTCTTACTTCTTTTTTGCCAAATTTCAAAGTATTTTATCATTAATCTGAAACTAATTCTAATTCGTTTACATCGAGCTTTTCGAATTCTGAATCTAGTTCATGCAATCCTATTTGATACCATTCTTGGTTTATTAGTTCTAAATCTTCATTACTGAATATCTTTTCCCATATCAATTTTCTTAGATCTGTTATTTCTATATCTTTAAGCACATATAAGATTAATATCTTATAATCATAGATCATTTCATCATGTAAATAAGTAAAGTAAGTAGGCATGATTTCCTTATTCATGTTCATATTTTTTATGCTGCTTTTTGTTGATTAATTCCCTCATACCATAGCATGTTAATAACATTATATTCGATTATTACTACTAGATCATTTTAACCATATTCTCTTGTTGCTAACACCGTACTTTCCAAGGTACTTTTCCCTCCTAGATAATGTCACTCTGTCTACTCCCCTCATGGCTTCTTGCCTTGGTTTCAACCTCTGGACATTATTTTCGGATTGTTTCCCCTGTTTCCTCATGTTAACAATTTGAAATTATGATTCAAATAATTCTAGTAAATAATAACAAATATAACTTATTTATGCATACTATGATACTCGGGAATCAACAATTTAGCTATGCATAGTTATGAACGAATATACCTTTCTTGTATCTTGCTCCATGTTGCTGAAAATTGCTATATTATTTCTGGAAAATATTTGTGTTTACAAAGAAGGGTGCTTTCCGTCTAGAAAGTCTTGCCCTTTATCTCTTAATACTAC
>QJPP01001354.1:0-7500 GCA_003996215.1 Jaltomata sinuosa | reverse complement strand
GTAGGAAAGATACCCTACATTTGAGAGAGTTGAAATCTCACTCATAGATGTGGAAGAGTTGAATAGGACTGTGTGAGCTGCATCGAAGAAGTACTTCCCGGAGCGAGTAAGGCATAGGGCCATGCCTTACGAAGCGAAGGCGCCCTCTATTGCTTTAAACTAAACAGTACGAACCTGCAGCTAAAGCGGCCTTAGCGACCATTAGCGACATAAAACAGAAAGAAATAGGAAAGCGGCCATAAGCCCTCCGATCGAGTAGTAAAGACAAAGGGAAAGGTTGAACAAGACTGTGCGTTCCAGACCTGATTGAGAAAGAGCGTGAATAGTTGTGTGTGTCGTACGGGGAACCGAGTTCGCACTCCCATGTTGCCCAACACAACAAAAGGGGCTTTACTTTCAGTAACTTCTTTCACTCGTTCTGTCGTCTCATTTCAGCTTTCAACCGCATTTCCACCACGATTTTTCTCCAAACGAGAAGCTTTGGCTAACCGTTCACTCACTCTCGATGGTCTGCCATTTAGTTCGTTCGTTGTAGCAGAGCGAATAATGTGCCGATGGAAGGTAGCTGCATGCAGCATAAAAGAAAAGAGATTGACATCCGACAGCTCCTTGTCCTTTCCATCCGGAGGTTTGATCCAGCTAACGAGCAACTGCTTCGTCTTTACCCACTTAGTGTACTTAGGATTTGAGGACTTCTTTTCATCGTCTGTGAATTGGTTGGGCTGAAGCGAGAGAGAGCTTCGCGGTAGAGGTAGTCAAGCTAAGAGCTAGAAAGTAGCAATTCGGTTAAAAGCCAGTAGCACGATAGCTGTTCCTCGGTCTCAGTCCATTCAGTCAAGCCAGAAGACAAACCGGTGTAACTCCTAAAGCCCTTGTTGCTTGAGTCAAAGAAGTGCCCTGCAACGGCCAGAGAAAATTCATCTTCCATACCATCATGGCACACCAGAAGAAGAAGGGCTGCTAAGCCAGATAGAAAGCCTTGGAACACCAAGACAGTAGCAAGTGCGGCTACTGGAACACGAGAAGGCGATGGTACAACCGTGGAATAAAAGCTGTGCCTCGACAAGAAGCCTCGCATCTAGCATGTGGATTCCAATTCCAAAGCTGTGACAAAACTGTGGGTTCATGACCTGCTGCCTATAGTTTAGAAGTCTCGGGCTAAAACAGAATGAATCCAATCTGGGATAAAACTCCTTACACGGGGAAGTCCAAGCGGGGATTGGGGAATCAGAAAGAAGTCACAGTCCGGGTGGGAAACTCTTCGAGCGGATCAAGCTCTTCTTTTCTTCCTTTATTACGAGATCCGGAAGTAGAAAGAAGTTGTATCGGAAAGGTGGGTTAGTCGCCTAGTGACATCCTAAATCCAATTACTTCACTCCCTTTGAAAGCTGGGCCCTCCTCAGGGAAAAAATAGAGTATAGAATAAAAGGGGATAGCTTAGCAGGTAGGTATCACTACCAACTACCAACACGAAGGAAAGCAACTCGACAAAAAAGCCCTTATTGTAAGAGGCTGGTGGAAGGTGTGAGATCCGAATCACTGTCTTAGTCTGCTTCTTGTTCGGATGTATCACCTACTTCATTGGAAGAGTTCTATCCCTCAACGGGAGCAAGGAAGGACTGGTTAGGCCCCTTCTATTCCGTTCTTTGTTCGTAGTGCACTGGACACGCTTAGCCTATCCTTATCTCTTCGACATGGTTATCTCAAGCACCCCCGTAGTGTTGATTACAAACCAACTTCTTCTTGCTCTTAGCTGCTTTCTCCGCGTCACCTGATATGGCAAGCGGACCTGAAAGACCGAAAAAGCACTGTTTAAAAGTCTCTTGCAAGACTTTTTCAAAAGAAAGACCGGGCCATGGACTGGACGATAGAGGGTAATCGTGATATATTGAGAGATTTTGGAATCTTAATCCAAATTAGATTAGTAGAGGAATGTGGAATAAGAGGCGGACCCCGGTAGGACGGGGAGACAAAGATAAGGATGGTGGGCACAGCCAGCCCTGTAGGTGGAGGTACACGAAGACCACACACATATCTGTTTTGAATCTATATCCCACGCTCATCAGCTCTGAAGGAAGAGAAGGACTCAAGTCAAGAGGATCTTTCTGAGTGCATGAGGTGAGTTTAGGAAAGGTTTTTACCATGGGTAAGTACACAGGAAGGAAAGAGAGAATGAATTTCTTTGAATTTATATCATAGACCAGCCCAGAAACTCTCTAATGGAAAGTCTCCAATCAAATAAATAATAGGCCTTTAATGGTAAAGGCAAGAGGTCAATCCTATCCGGTACGTTCGCTTCCTCGCCTTATTATACTATACATATTGGAGTTGCCACCAGAGGTTGGTTGGCGCATTCGGTAAAGTCTTCCGCTAGCTGGCGGATAGCAAGCAAGAAAGCTCAAAGCCAGCAGTAAGTAAGGTCCATGGATTCGTGTGAGTGGCTTTGTCTTTCGTGAGCGTAGGCAGTAAAGGAGCACGTATGCGCAGGTGCCGGGGTGAAAGCTCAATCCAAGACATGCAAGCGGAATCACAACTGTCAAAGTAAGTAGGTCAATGCCAATGAAAAAAGACATGGTTTAGCTTAGTCTAGTCCTAAGGAAAGCAAATGACATAGAATAAGATGTCATCTCATTCTTTAAATGGCGCAAGAAGGGAGAAATAAAAAGTAAGGTGCGAAGGGCACTCCTTAAACCGCTTTATAGTTGAAGATGGATGTTGAGGAAATTGAAGGGCTATCCTAGTACGTTCTATAAAAGGGAAGAGTGTAGGACATTTTCATGCAAAGAATTAAGCCTTGTGCTGGTGGAATTCCTTATTTATTTACCAAAGTGGGTCGCTTTTTAATTCATTTTTTTTTTTTTTTTTTTTGGGGGGTGAGACTGAGCACACATAAGTAATGTCACATTCACACGTCTTGTTAAACTGGGCTACTTGTGTGGGAGTATATATAAGAGTGAATGTAGGTGGTTTGCTTAGGCACATGTGATGTGAGAGGTAGGGAAGAAGACCTAGCCCAGCTTTCTTTCCGAGCCATCAATAACTGCCGGCTTTCAACGGGTCCGGCTATCCTTTCACCGGTCGGTCAGTTATGGAAGACTCTGCTGGGTAGAAGCCCGAATATCATTAAGAATATCTTAACATTTTGCATTTTTTTGTGTTTTTTTTTTCATAATGGAAGGTAATATATGAATAAGAACAGATAGCATTCTGCTAGAGAGAGAGGGCACAGAAGAGAGAGGGCGCTAGCCCGGGTACATAAGTATTAGGTCCACCAGTGCACACAATTATTCTGTTATTATCTCCTGCCCGTTTAACTACTCCTCGAGACATTTCTGCTGATGGCCCTTGAATTATAGCAGGAGCAACCTCAATTGCCGTACCAAGGCGCCGGTCTCTAGAAGCTTCTGGAATGTTCAATTTGTATGGCCTCAGTGATGAGAATATTTTGTGTGCCACTTCTGATGATGCATGCATTGGAAGTAAGTATATGTCAGTTCCGTAGATCAAGGCTTTCAAGGACTCCTGAGTTGGTGATTTGTCACCAGGCAGCACATTACACATTAGCAGATGGATGCTATAAATTCCTCCGAAAAATCATAAAATACTGTGCGGCCATACAATATACTCTAAATTCTCGTTGTCGAGGGCAGTGAATCAACAAATGCATGCAAGGAGGGATGTAATTCAGGAGGTGTAGTTCATCTAAACATTCATCTATAACAAGAACAATAGATGCAGACATTCTGGAATCAGAAACTGGAAAAAAAACCAGGTCTCTTGTTTCCAGTTTTTTTTCTTAATCAACCATAGGTGATGACAGTTCTGACAAATTTCAAGAAAGCATGGCTCGCTTGTTAGGTTTTATATATTTTCTTTTCTATGACCCACATAGGCACGGTGCCCCTACCCTATAAAGTGAAACAAAAAGCAGTAATTAGACTCTTCGCCTGGTTTTATGCTCATTAAAATAAACTTCAAAGGAGAATTGTTTTTATTGGCCATTGTTTTCTAATGGTCAATTTCAGCCTTCTAAATTCTTTCTTGCAGAAAGGCTGAGATAGATTGGAACAATGATCCAAATAATCTTTAATGTTTTGAATTCGAAAATGCCGCCAACCAGATTGTGTCAACATCATAGCATTAGGGACACTTTGTATAATTCGATGTCTTTTCTTCAAATGGCCGAACTCTCACAAATAATGCAATACTTAGGGGTGACAGTAGTGGAAGTAGCTAGTATGAAATTTCTTGGGCACTTACCCGCATGATTTGGCCCATCTTTCTTTCCTCCATGAGAAAACACTGCTCAGTGAGACAATGTAGTCAAGTCAATAGCAGCCAGTGCAAAAGATTGATATATAATGAGAGTTCGCCTTCTTGTGCCAACATCTCCATACTAAATAGATTTTGAAATTCTGCCGCAAGTGGTTGAAGAGCTGTTTGGGTGCACCCAAACAGCTCTTCTCGGGCAATGTATAGCTTAAGTTGAGCTCGAAACAAACAAAAAAGGAATAAGTTTCTAATTTCCGAAATCGTCTTAGCTAAACCTATAGAATTCCACTTTTTTTTTTTTCCTTGCAATTTATAATGCATTAAGGGGACAAAGACCAGAAACTCTTCGCTGAATGTGGCTCATAACCGGTACCGGTGCAGTGAGGTATTCCAGTTGAGATACCCGAACTTTGATGATTATCTCGTCGTATCTAAACCAGTGAGACATCAAAGTTTGACGCATACATTCTTTTCTAGCCGGAGATAGAGGAAAATAGAAAGATATGGACTTTCAATCAAGATTTTCCTTGCAAGCCGATTCCCCAGCTCCTGAATAGGTGCTGCAAATCTTAATGTATAGCACGACTATATTGAGGAGTAAGGAAAGGGCTCCCATGACAATGAGGTCATTTTTGCATGGGCTTGGACTTGCTTTGATGATGAGTAGGCTTGTTGTGCTTTGGCCCTTTTGTGGGCTTTTATCGAGGAAAGCAGGCTTGATAGGGCCAAGTCTTCATTTGTAGGACTTTGATGGTTCATGTCATTCATGTAGGCTTGGGTCTTTTATTCGGGCCCTATTGGGGCATCCTGTGGACCAATGCGTATAAGCTTGGGCTTTCTTAACGTGGCTCATTTGATGACTCAGTACATGGATGTCACGAATCTATTGGCATAGAATATGGAATCTTTTCTACGTAATCTGGTTGTGCAAAGTTTGTTTGTTCATACAGGCAGTGTGATTTTGGGATCTTTTCTTTGCTCCGCAGAGGAGTGAGTATAGTGTGTGTGTGTCCAAGATGAGATCAACATTCGATTAGTTCTCAAGCTGCTGGAAAACTCATCAAAATGTTAGCCTATCATCACAATTATTCTGGTGTGCTCTGCGCTCGGGATGTGTATACTCTCGCCATCTACTTCTACTCTATTAATAAGATCATTCTCGATAGCTGGTGCGTGCGGACATTCTTTATACATGATACCAGTGATAAATCTAGTTATATGGGTGTTTCTAGAAAGTTTCTCTTTTTTCTATTAATATATATACAATGACCAGTCCAGCGAAATACGATGCAGAAGCGTTGAGAGGTCAACGTTACCGTCTGCGCTGGTGTGCTTGTTTTGGATGGACCTAGCGTCACTCTCCGAGTTCTAGCTCCGCTTGCCGCATACTGAGCGACAGAAGCATCGCAGTGCGTGTGCGCGTCTCGTCTGGGGTTCAATGATACCGTGATATTACGCTTCCATCTCGTGCTCCGGACTGTGTGTCAGCATAGGTAGCATTCTTCTGCGTCTCCTCTGTGTAATTGGACCACTAATATGCTCCGCGGTGCTGCGCTCGTGTCTGCACCGGTTGCTCGCTTCGTCAGTGCAGTCCCCTTACTGCGTGTAACACAGAGTGGGTAGTGGGTATTGTTGGTGGCTCGATACGCTGTTATGATCCCGGGCTTATGGATATATCTTCGTGCGTTCTGATCGCGTGGTTGGTTTATTGGGACCTGTTATAGTTATTAGCTCGAGTGGCTGAGGATCGTTAAGAGAGGTTGAAGTTTGCTGATGCTTTGGACCTGCTCTAGACATTTAGTCTTTGTGTGTGTTGCTTCTTGATTACACTCTATGATATTACATGTACAAAAGTATCGTATGTAATAGAAGGCTCATGGAGTTTTTATACATCTCTTCAATAAACGAAAAGCTGTTGTGTTACTACTCTGGGCTAGTTTGGGTGGCTTATACGGGGCTGCTGAATTGAACTTTCTTGTATATTGAATTGACTAATTACTACTGCCTTAAGCTCCGGATATATATATATATAAATTCTTGGAAAGATTATAAGACTCATGCAGTCACCCCTTATCTTACTTACTCCATTTCTTTTGTCAGGAATAATGGCCTTAGATAGCGTTTATCTTATCTTTCAAAAGACCTTAAGCTCGCTATATTAACCTATAAAAGTCTTCCGCTTTCAAATGTTATCTTTCGCATGCCTTACGAAAAGCATTTCAAAAGTTTCATTTTTTCTGTATTTTTGGTTGAAAAAGCAAGAGGAAATGGCACATTATTAGATAAATAGTGCAGGCATGTGTTGCACTTTTTTCGAAATAGAAAGAGCTCTTTTTTTTGAGGGCGCAGCGGAATTCACTTCAGAGAAAGCAAGACCAGAAAGGGCTCTTACTGCTAACGCAAAGAAACTTCCCCTTAAATTCAAAAAGATATTAAGCTTGTTGGACTTCGGGCCCTAAGCGGAATCGGAGGGGATTTTCTTTCTGGCTTGCTACGCTCCTTTCTTATTCTCTTTATCTTTTTTTCTGTTCTCTGAAGTGAGTGAAACGCAAGCTAGCGTCAGCAATCGGACATAAGCCATACACCCGTCCTTTAGAAAAGACGATAGCGATTCTCTATCCAAGTGCTTTAATTAAAGAGAAAAAAATAGTAACCATATCTATTAATCAATTTTCGGATAACCGGAGCGTAAGCTCTATCGGAACCTTACACTCAGCAGACTTCCTAATCGGCCTCAGCATTTATGCCCCACTAATGGAGGAATAGGAACTAAAATCGAAGTCTTTCATTTCGGCTTTTTCGACGTAACTCCCAGGTACTTCAACCCTAAGCTACTTACCATCTCCCGCTTTCAAGGGCTGCTATGCTCTGTCTTGAAGATAGGGCTTTAGTATAATAATCAGACTGACCTCCTGCTTCCTGACTATGCACCTGATTTTCGGATGTTGAGTTCTAAATGCTCTAGCTTGATTCTCAACTCTTAAGAGGGCATTTAAAAGGACTTAGATCGAGGAATCTCAGCAAACATAGGCATTTAGCTCAGATTACGCATCTCCGACTGAAAACTAAAGAGCGCAGCAAGAGAGTGAAAATTGGTAAGAAATTACTTGACTTTAAATCAGTCAATCCTAAACAAAATATACTGATTACAGCCTCTACTGAAATACTGAAACGAATGAAATCAAAGTCAATCTTACTCAATCCTGAAAATAGGAGTCGAAAGCCAAT
>QJPP01001353.1:0-71923 GCA_003996215.1 Jaltomata sinuosa | reverse complement strand
AAAATCAGATCAATCGGATAAGAAACGAAGCGGGAATCGCAATTTGAAGTTGGCAATTTAGGGCTGAAATTGGGTGCGAAAATCTGCTCTTTCTCTCTATGTGTGGCTGCTGAAAAAATATTATGTGGATTATGAAATAAGACCTAAAAAAAGGTCTATATATATATGCCCCATAGAATTAGGCCTATGGGCAAAAGTGGGTTGGTCCAAATTGAGCTTTATTTATCCACATAGGAAGGGAAAAAGACCCATAACCCCAACAATTCTCCCCCTCACGACTATGTGGAGGAGACCGCCATCCCGGCGATCATGCAACAATCTTCAAATTTCCATCTTGGAAAAGCTTTAGTCATCATATCGGAACCATTATCATCCGTATGAATCTTCTCAAGTTCAAGCAACTTAGAATCCAACACATCTCGAATCCAATGGTATCTCACATCAATGTGTTTAGACCGACCATGGAATGTAGAATTCTTGCCAAGATGTATAGCACTTTGACTGTCGCAATAAAGCACATACCTCTTTTGAGCACAACCAAGTTCCCCCAAGAATCTCTTCATCCAGAGCAACTCTTTACAAGCTTCAACGGCAGCAATAAGCTCAGCTTCTGTAGTAGATAGAGCAACACATTTTTGCAACCTAGATTGCCAAGACACAGCTCCCCCTGCAAAAGTAACCAAGTACCCTGAAGTAGACTTGCGAGTATCAACATCACCAGCCATGTCTGAATCAGTATAACCATAAAGAATAGGCTTCCCTGTACCAAAACACAAATTCAGACTAGAAGTGCCACAAAGATATCTCATGATCCACTTCACAGCATTCCAATGTTCTCTTCCCGGATTAGAAAGAAAACGGCTAACAATACCAACAGCATGAGCAATATCTGGTCTTGTACAAATCATTGCATACATTAAACTGCCAACAGCTGAAGCATAAGGAACTTTCTTCATATCTTCCTTCTCATCATCACTGGAAGGACACTCTTTCGTGCTCAACTTGAAGTGCATAGCTAAAGGTGTACTGACAACCTTAACATTATTCATGTTGAACCTTCGAAGTACTTTCTGAATGTACTTCTCTTGTGATAACCACAACTTCTTGGCCTTTCTGTCACGGACAATCTGCATGCCAAGAATCTGCCTTGCTGGTCCTAAGTCTTTCATAGCAAAAGACTTACTCAACTCTTGCTTCAACTTTTGAATCCTGCAAGCATTATAACCAACAAAAAGCATGTCATCAACATAAAGCAACACAATAATAAAGTCACCATCAGAGAATTTTTGCACAAAAAAACACAATGATCTGAAGAAGTCTTCTTGAAGCCCTGCTGACTCATAAAAGAACCAAACTTCATGTACCACTGTCTAGGAGCTTGTTTCAAGCCATACAAGCTCTTCTTCAATTTGCAAACATAATTCTCTTTTCCCTTGACTTCAAACCTTCCGGCTGCTCCATATAAATTTCTTCATCTAAGTCACCATGGAGAAAAGCAGTTTTAACATCCATTTGTTCAATCTCTAAATCTAGACTTGCAGCTAAGCCTAGAACAACACGAATGGATGACATCTTCACAACTGGAGAGAATATCTCATCAAAATCAACTCCCTTTTTCTGGTTAAAACCCTTCACAACTAATCTAGCTTTGTACCGTGGAACTGGATTGCCATCTTCATGTTTCACCATGAAAATCCACCTGTTTTTTAAAGCTTTTCTGTCTTTAGGTAACTTAACCAAATCAAAAGTATGATTATCATGTAAGGATTTAATCTCATCTTCCATAGCATCAAACCATCTTTCTTTTTCTTCACTATCCATGGCTTCATCAAGACTCTCAGGTTCTCCCCCATCAGTCAAGAGTACATACTCATTGGGAGAATAACGAGATGAAGGTAGTTTTTCTCTAGTAGATCTTCTGAGAGAACTCTCTGGAGCATCAATAGCAGCTGGTTGCTGGCCAACCACATCCTCTTGCACTGGAGCATCAACAACATCCTGGTCATTCTGAACATGATCATCATCTTCATTATCAACTTGATTTTCATTATTATGAAGATTTTCTTCAGGTGCAGTAGTCAAAGGAACTGGATCAATATCAACTAGGCTCTCACTACTCTGAGAATCAACCTTCTCAGTTTTGTCAAAATCTTCAATTGTTTGGTCTTCAAAAAACACCACATCACGGCTTCTAACAAGTTTCTTCTCAACTGGATCATAGAAACGATAGCCAAATTCATCTTGACCATAACCAATGAAGATACACTGTCTAGTTTTAACATCCAGCTTTGACCTTTGATCCTTAGGAACATGAACAAAAGCTTTACACCCAAAGACTCTAAGATGATCATAAGAAACATTCTTACCAGACCAAACTCTGTCAGGGACATCACCATTCAAAGCAACAGCAGGAGATAAATTGATAACATAAGCAGCAGTATTAAGTGCTTCTGCCCAAAAGGAATCTGGCAGCTTAGCATCTGAAAGCATACATCTAACTCTCTCAACTAGAGTTTTGTTCATCCTCTCTGCTAAACCATTTAACTGAGGAGTCTTTGGAGGAGTTTTCTGATGCCGAATACCCTTCTCTCTGCAATATTTATCAAAAGGACCAATATACTCACCACCATTATCTGAGCGGATGCATTTCAATTTCTTCCCTGTCTGTCTCTCAACCAAGGCCTGAAACCCCTTGAACACATCAAGTACCTGATCCTTGGACTTCAAAGGAAATACCCAGAGTTTGCGAGAATGATCATCAATAAAAGTCACAAAGTAAAGTGCATCGCCATGAGACCTTACCTTAAAAGGACCACACAAATCAGAATGTACCAACGCCAGCAAATCAAGCTTTCTTGAAGGCGGATGACTCTGAAAGGAAACTCTTTTCTGTTTACCGGCTAAGCAATGAACACATTTCTTCAACTTTGCTTGTTTCACTCCAGAAAGTAAATTTTTCTTAGCCAAATTGTCAATCCCCTTCTCACTCATATGACTTAGCCTTCTATGCCATAATTCTGATGAAGTATCATTCTCCATCAAGTTTACTGAGTCTCTAGAGAGGGAGCCCTGAAATACGTACAAGTTAGATAACTTGTCACCACGAGCCACAACCATTGAACCTCTAGTAAGCTTCCACTGGCCAGCACCAAGGGTGTTAACATAACCCTCATCATCAAGGTTCCCCACAGAGATCAAATTCAGGCGAACATCTGGAGCATGCTTGACATTGTTGAGAACTAATCTCGAGCCATTGTTACTTTCTAAGCAAACTGTTCCAATGCCAAGAACTTCAACTTCATCATTATTACCCATCTTCAACATCCCAAAATTACCTGGAGTATAAGAAGAAAATAATTCTTTCTTGGGCGTGACATGAGAAGTAGCACCAGAATCCACAACCCAGCTAGACTCATCACGAACAAGATTAATGGCATTCTCACCACAAGCAACAAGAAGATCATCATTAGCAACAACAGCAACACGATTCTCATTATCGCCTTCTTTCTTTTGTCGTCTCATATCTCTCTTGTGCTTGTGACAATATTTCATGAGATGTCCATTCTTGTGGCAATAGTCACATGTAACATTCTTGTATCTGGACTTTGACTTGCTTCTACTTGTACCTCTATCATTCTGACCTCTGAACTTATTTCTCCCCCTATCTTCAGTAACCAAAACATCGGAGTGTGAAGCTGAAGAAGATGAGGCCTGTGATCTTCTTCTCATCTCTTCATTCAAGACACCACTCTTAGCATATTCCATAGTTACAACACCACTGGGGGCAGAATTAGTCAAAGAAACTCGAAGAGTCTCCCAAGAGTCTGGCAGAGTATTGAGAAGCCAAAGTCCCTGAATTTCTTCATCAAACTTTACACCCATTCCGGACAGCTGGTCAAGGACACCCTGAAAATCATTTATATGATCAGAAATAGGACTACCCTCTTTGTACTTGATATTTATCAATTGTTTCAGCAGGAACAACTTGTTGTTGCCAGTCTTCGAAGCATAAAGTGTCTCAAGCTTATCCCACAAACTTCTGGCATGTGTCTCATTCACAATATGATTTCTAACATTATCTTCAACCCATTGTCTGATATAGCCACAACCTGCAGATGCTCAAATTCCCAATCCTCATCATTCATAGATTCAGGTTTGTTAGAAGCAAACACAGGTAAGTGCATCTTCTTGACAAATAGAAGATCTTTCATCTTGCCTTTCCAAGTATGATAATTACTACCATTCAAACACACCATCTTGCCCATATTTGCCTCCATCATTCAAATTGACTATCAACAACAACCAATGCTCTGATACCACTTTGTTGGGAAAGGCAAGGCACTAACAAAGAATGCACAACAGGGTAGCAGCGGAAGAATACCCAAGTCTAAACTTTCTCTTTCAATTTGAACCAAGAGAAGACAAACAAACCAAGCACAATGGTAATAAGGCAGCAAGTATATCAACCAAAACAAATACGACAAGACAAAATAAACCAATCACACGAGACACCAAGATTTACGTGGAAAACCCCTTCGGTGTGAAGAGTAAAAACCACGGGACCAAAACCTCCACTATAATCACCAAGAGTTACAATAATGTTCTCCAAAATGGCCACCGAAGAAGTGCCAATAAACGAGCAACACTACATAAATCACAACACCAAAAACAAGAGAATAAAAGGAGCAAAAGCACCGAAAAACGCAGCTACTGTTCACGGATGCAAAACTGGAGCTACGGGATACCAAATCCAACTCTGTCAGTTTCTAATCAAAGATTGAGATGAGAGGAACAAGCTGGCCAAAAATCAGATCAATCGGATAAGAAACGAAGCGGGAATCGCAATTTGAAGTTGGCAATTTAGGGCTGAAATTGGGTGCGAAAATCTGCTCTTTCTCTCTATGTGTGGCTGCTGAAAAATATTATGTGGATTATGAAATAAGACCTAAAAAAAGGTCTATATATATGCCCCATAGAATTGGGCCTATGGGCAAAAGTGGTTGGTCCAAATTGAGCTTTATTTATCCACATAGGAAGGGAAAAAGACCCATAACCCCAACAATCTTGACATATAAATACCAATATCAATAGTTTTAAAACTTCAGCTGCAAAATATAATTGAATTAAACTATTGATACGAAATGTAATTAGGCATGAATGTTGAGTACGTTATTTAATTTTTTCCTAAATTTATACATGATAATGTCGGAGTACTAATTATTTTTTCCTCCAATTGTTGGGCTGAAGCTGGCACACTCAAATCTACCACAAAAATCTATGTTGGATGTCACAAACTTCAATGCATCACACATTAGATAAAGAAGTTCCCAAGAAAGGCCTCAAATTTAGTATTATCTTAAGCAAAAGTGTCACCATCTCTGTATTTTCTCACACACCCTATTGCCAATAATTGAACTTGGACTCTTTTTTCTTCATTTTGAACCTTTTTATGATCTAAAAATCCAATCTTGGAGATACCCATTAAAGGAAAAATCAAGATCTTGAAGTTTTTAGTACAGGGTGTATAAGAAATCATGGGGAAGACAACACGGAAATTGGAAGTTGTTTCTCCTGTTCCAGCAGATATAGATGTTGCTAACTCTGTTGAACCTCTTCATATTTCTGAGATTGCTCAAGAACTCAATCTTAGCTCCCAGCATTATGATTTATATGGCAAGTATAAAGCCAAGGTAATACCTTTTTTTTTACAGGTCATTATTGTATGTAGATCCATGTGTTACTGTTAGAGTGGGTTAGAGTCCCACGTTGGTTGGTAAATAGACTGGTGATATGCTTATATAGATTTGGGCAATCCTCCATTCATGAGTTTTTTGGGTTGAGTTAGGCACAAGTGACGTATCTTTACATGGTATTAGAGCCAGGTCCATCCCGTTTGGGCTCTTAGTCCACACTATTAGGGATCGTTTGGTACACCGCATAAGGAAAATAATGCCGAGATAAAGGTTAGGATTAACTTTATTCCATGTTTGGTATGAGGTATTAACTAATCCCGGGACTATTTTATCCACTATCCCATATGAAGGGTGGGATAAAATAGTCCCATGGGATATCCTAATTCATGGATATCCCTACTTATCCTATATGGTGTACCAAACGACCCCTGAGAGTGCATTAGGGGTATGGACTTGTGGTCTGCTTTTGGGATTGAGTTAGGTCCATATTTGCGGTTACCAAATTTGTCTACTTTTAGTGTTTCTGGATTTTCTTTAGCAGTTTGTTGTCTTTTGTTTACCTTTTTGATGATTTGGGTGATTAGGAGAATAGATGTGTATTGAAATTTAGTAGGCATTCATTTGTATTAGAAAGTATTGCTTGATGAAAGAAAACTAAAAGTTAGAGTAAGAAAAGATTTTCAATTGCTGATACAATGATTTTATGTGAGCATGGAGTTTGTACAATTTTGTATTGTTAACTTGTTTCTGTTATGCTGATGCAAAGAACTCTCTTTTTTCATTGACACCCTTTTGACAATAACTGACTTTGAACCTTTGTCTGATCTAAAAATCCAATCTTGGAGATACCCATTGAAGGAAAAATCAAGTTTTGAGTTTTTAGAATAGGGGGAGAAAAGGGTATAAAAGAATCATGGGGAAGACAAGAAGGAAACTGGAAGTTGTTTCTCCTGTGCCAGCAAATATAGATATAGCTAACTCTGTTGAACCTCTTCATATTTCTGAAATTGCTCAAGAACTCAATCTCAGCTCCCAGCATTATGATTTGTATGACAAGTATAAAACCAAGGTAATTCTCATAGGTCACCATTGAATATAGATTCATTTGTTAAGATATGTTCTATTATTGCACCCAAGGGTATGACATAGTGGCGAATGAAGTGGGTTGAGAACCATTAGGTCTCAAGTTCAAATCACCAATCACAGCAGGGACAAAAACACTAGGTGATTTCTTGCCCTCTGTCCCGGCATTGGTGGACAGAGTTACCTGGTACCTGTTGCCGGTGGGAGGTGAAAGGTGTCCCGTGGAATTAGTTGAGATGCGCCTAAGTTGTCCCGGACACCACTGTTATAAAAAAAAGAAGATATGACATTCATTCTCTGCTAAAAGTATTGCCTAATGAAAGAAAACTAAAAGTTAAAATAACAAAAGAATTCAGTTGCTGATAAGATTATTTTATATGAGTACAATTTTGTATTGTTAACTTGTTTCTGTTATGCTATACTCTTCTGCATTAAGTTCTGATAATTTGTTAGATTTTGCTTGGTCTACATAGAAGAGTAATGTGATTCAGATGCATATATGTGGCTCCTTTTATGTTCTCAATATCATCAGAAGTTGATTTCTTCCTTAGTTCAAGACAAATTGCTTAGCTACGCATTACTTTTGGTGTAAACAGTAGGGATAGAACAAACAGAAGAAATCTATGCAGCTATAGACTGGCTGTTATTTAGCAAGATAGGATCTATGTAACTACAACACTTTTGAAGGGGGACTACATATTCATATGTAGTATACCTGTGGATATATATAGACTAACTGTTACCTTTCTCAAAAAAAGAAGTTGATTTCTTCCTCACTGGTATGTAGTCAATTACGTGACAAGTCTTAGCCAATGTGAACATGAAATGTTTAGGGGTATTCATATGGTGTAATACTACTTTTTGTTGTTGAATGATTATTACTCACTGGGAACTTTGATTTTGCAGTTTTTCAAAATTGAGTTTCTTAGACAGTTAGACTATATCACTATAATGAAGTCTTTTAGTTATGAATGTATCACTATTAATATGTTGGCTTTGCTTTGATAGTTTGTGAGTTGATATGTCGATTTATTTGTGATTCTAGGTGTTGTTATCTGTGCTTGATGAGGTTGGAGGATCTGAAGACGGGTATTATGTGGTGGTTGGAGGGATAACTCCAACTCCTCTTGGAGAAGGGAAGTCCACCACCACGGTCGGTCTTTGCCAGGCTTTGGGAGCTTTCCTTGATAAAAAGGTAACTTTAAATTCTCTATAGGATGTCTGTCTCACCAACTTAAAGAAAATGAATAGTTATCTGAATTTTAACTTTAAGCTAATATATGCTTGTAATCTAATATCTGTTGTCATTTGGACTTGTAAAGAAGGATAATAGATAAGTGAAGAAATGTGGTAATATTATTTGGTTTTGATGGACATCAGAGAGAAATTGAATAGATAAAGCCGAGCATTTTTCATTTTTGAGGTCTCTGAATCAAGATTTAGATTCTGTTATTTGAGTCAGAGTTTTCATTGTCTTGTTTTTGATAGAATTGTCATGCTTTCTGGAGTATTTTGCCATGGCTTCTTCACTTTCGTTATTTCTTCTGCCGTGCTGCTTCGAACTGTTTTTCCTTGAGCCGAGGGTTTATCGGAAACAACCTCTCTACCTCCAAGGTAGGGGTAAGGCCTGCGTACACTCTACCCTCCCTAGACCTCACTTTGTTGGATTACACTGCGTATGTTGTTACTTTTTTACTAATCCAGTTATAGATGTCCTTTTTGGCTTGTATAATGGTGCTACTTGGCCCTCTCCCCATTGAATATAATGCGATTGGAAGAGAAATCTTGGACAGAGGAAAGATTTGGTTATTCCTTTTTTGCTGAATCGCTCGCTCATGTCTTCCTCTTTATGTCCTAAGTTTCTTAGAGACTGTAAAACTCCATCTAGATATGAACTCTATCTTGTATACATGCAGGATTGTATTCTTAGCTAAAGTTAAATCAGTAACTTATAGCTGACCAGCTGACCAGCTGACCAAATGATGTCCATGTTTATTTTATCATAATGCACTATTATTGTTTTCATGTTATTTGATAAAAAGACGTTATCCATGTCAGCATTTGCCTCCTATATATATGCTGTCTATTATTTTCTCTGACCAGTTTCCTTTCCACCTGGTGCTCTCAGGTTGTGACGTGTGTCCGCCAACCATCACAAGGACCAACATTTGGAATCAAGGGTGGTGCTGCAGGAGGTGGTTACAGTCAAGTGATACCAATGGATGAATTCAATCTTCACCTAACAGGAGATATTCATGCAATAACAGCAGCAAATAACCTTTTGGCTGCTGCCATCGATACACGAATTTTCCATGAATCTACACAGTCTGACAAGGGTCTCTTTAACAGGTTATGCCCGCCAAATAAAGAAGGTAAACGGAAGTTCTGTGACATAATGTTTAGGCGTTTGAAGAAACTTGGTATTGACAAGACGGCTCCCGAAGACCTTACTCCTGAAGAGATCAGTAAATTTGCTAGGCTAGATATAGATCCTGCTTCCATTACATGGAGAAGAGTCATGGATGTCAATGATAGGTTTTTGAGAAAAATTACCGTTGGTCAGGGCCCTGAAGAGAAGGGGATGGTGCGGGAGACTGCATTTGATATTTCAGTTGCGAGTGAAATAATGGCAGTTCTAGCCCTCACGACATCACTAGCTGATATGCGAGAGAGGCTGGGAAAAATGGTAGTCGGGAATAGCAAGGCCGGTGATCCAGTTACAGCTGATGATCTTGGGGTTGGAGGCGCTTTGACTGTCTTGATGAAAGATGCGATTAATCCTACTCTTATGCAGACTCTTGAGGGCACCCCTGTTCTTGTTCATGCCGGTCCTTTCGCAAATATTGCTCATGGAAATTCATCTATTGTTGCTGACAAGATTGCATTGAAGCTCGTAGGACCTGGTGGCTTTGTGATCACAGAAGCTGGCTTTGGTTCTGATATTGGGACAGAGAAGTTTATGAACATCAAATGTCGATATAGTGGTTTGAAACCGCAGTGCGCTATTATTGTAGCCACAGTAAGAGCCCTTAAAATGCACGGTGGAGGACCTCAAGTCACAGCTGGAAAGCCTCTCGACAGTGCCTATGTAACTGAGAATCTCACACTAGTGGAAACTGGTTGTGTGAATCTGGCTAGGCATATTTCAAATACCAAAGCTTATGGTGTAAATGTTGTGGTCGCCGTCAATGCGTTCTCAACTGATACTGAAGCAGAACTAAATGCAGTTAAAAATGCTGCATTAGCTGCAGGAGCATTTGATTCAGTAATTTGTACTCATCATGCCCATGGTGGCAAAGGAGCGGTAAGTCTTCCATGTAATATTGGACCTCTGTCGATTAGTGCTCCTTTCCCTTTGCCCCTGCACACACAAAAAAATGCAAAAAACAAAAAAAGGATGTCTGAAAAGCTAAGTTGCACGGACTCTTCACTTTTGATGCTGCACCTTTTGGAGAATCCGACATGTATCCATTGACATTTTTGAAGAGTCCGAGCAACATAGCTGAAAAGAATGTTGAATTTCAAACAAAACACATGCTAAAAATCTCAAAAAATATTCAGTGAAGAGAAGCATTTATCCAAGTTGACAACATAATTTTCTGTAGAATATTTAGTTCAGGATTAATAATCCTAACAAATCCACTATAGTGCCAAGAGCGTATGCATGATTGGCGGTCCATTATTTTGGTCGTAGCAAGAGCTTGAAGCTAATTTTTTTGTCATTATGGTCACACTAATTGTTTATTAATCCCAGAATGAATAAAAAGAAGCTAAGTCAGAAGCTTTGTAATACATACTGGAACAACTTCGGAATTGGAACTACGTACTATTATTCTTATCTAACCACGCCTCATAGATTTTTGTGCTCACAGCAAGTGTGAACCCACAAAGCATGTAGATGAATGGAAAAATTAGATATTTATTTGTTTTGTAGGAGTATTATTATCAAGTATTATTTACTTATTTTTTTCGTAGTCTGCTGTTTACCTGTTTAGGAGTATTAATAATTGAAAGTTTTTCATTAGTTTGGATCTAGTTTATTAACTTGAAGATTCTCGCACTTTGGCATGAATATATGTGATGTAATGAAGGTATGACTGCATTAGAGGTCCGAGTTGTTTCAATCTTCCATCCTTATTTTGGACAATAACATGCAAAAACTTGTAAATGTGTTGTATTGACCATTTTGCTACAGGATTTACTAGTTGCTATTTTGAAAAACTGATAAGCTGGATTGTTTATTTAGGTGGACCTCGGAATCGCAGTTCAGAAGGCCTGTGAGAATGCAACACAGTCACTAAAATTTCTTTACCCGCTGGATATAGGTATCAAAGATAAAATAGGGGCAATAGCAAAATCATATGGTGCTGATGGAGTAGAGTACTCTGAAGAGGTAGATTGTTCTGTTGCTCATACCTATTACTGCACTTTCTTTCTGATTTATTTTTAGTCTTTCTCTGCGGACGTAAACAAATTCAGAAAAGCAATTTGGTGTTTAACATCTTTTATAGTTGTTACTGATACGAAAATTATGTTTACATTTCGTAGATGCTTTGCTTTGTTAGACCTGTTATCTGCCACCTGTTCCTTAAGTTTGCAGGACTGGGTTGAGCTTATGCATCTAAGTAAAATCAAAGATAAGAGTGGGTGACCCTTAAATTATATAGATCAAGTGGCATCCAAGATGTGTCTTAGCGGTTGATGAAGTTATATGCATGTTTTTAAATATACTGAGAGTGAGTGGATGTGATGCTGGGCCGGACTATAACAGTAAATGGCAAGTGGCGAGTTGATTACTGATTTTAGTCCAGAAAGAGGTTGCAGAAGAGTTGTTGTAGTAGTAGACTTAGTTGCAGTGATGAGTAAAAATCGGTGAAACTATAATGATATACAATACAGATATAGAGAGCTTGGAGGTCAAGCATAACATCACTTGTTAGTCTGCCGCACAAGCCTTTTCTAGTGATACACGAGGACATTAAACACCATTAGGTCACAGTTTTTACTACGTAACGTGTTGAAGTGTATGACTATCTCATCTAAGTGCTTAAGCTGTTAGAGAGCACATTTTATTTATTTAGTCTCGTAAAACTATCACTGATCCATTTGAGATTGTTCTGTAATATAGTCTGATAGAAGACTTTTGATATTGTTGAAAGTTATGTTGCTCAGACTCTCCAAAGATGTTGCTGTACCGTATTGGATCCTCCGAAAATGCTCTACTTTTGGGGAATCCGACACACATTTTGGAAGAGTCCGAGCATTATAGGTTGAAAGCATAGTTACATACTGTGAAATACTTTTGGTCAATATATTAACGAGGAGTTTGATATCTTTGCTATTAGGCCGAGAAACAGATTGAGATGTATAGCAAGCAAGGATTTTCGAATCTTCCAATTTGCATGGCGAAAACACAATATTCATTTTCTCATGACGCCGCGAAGAAAGGGGCTCCTAGTGGATTCATCCTGCCCATCAGGGACGTCAGAGCCAGCATTGGCGCAGGATTCATTTATCCTCTTGTTGGAACAATGAGCACAATGCCTGGTTTGCCTACGAGGCCTTGTTTCTACGAGATTGACATTGACACGTCTACTGGAAAGGTAATCGGTCTTTCTTGAGAATTCAAAAAGTGTGGTGTGGTTGTTGCACTGTGTTTTAGCAGAAGTGAAGAGTTTGTCAAGTTTGAGACCTCCTCCTCCCTACAGTGCTCAGCAGATAACGACACTGCCCCGAGCCACTTATGTGTTTCTTATTGTTGTAGTAAAGAACAATTGCAGTTCTACTGCCCAACGTTGATTGAATAAACGTGGATTTGAGTGATCGCGATGAGTTGCAGACTGTTCGAGGTTCGTTTAAAGGGACCTCTTTACAGTCATACGCGAGTCAGACACAATTCTTGTGGTCTCTACTACATTTTTTCTTAGGAAGTGATTTAGAGCTAGTGTAGTATATGCTGTGAATCTTTGCACAAAGATTACAAATTTTGTGTGCAAAGAACATTTCTTGGAATAAGTAATCATGTTTTGCAATGTTTCTGTTCTACCCCATAAAGGTAGAGGTAAGGTCTACGTACATCCTCCCCTCCCCAGATGAGCCAACATCGAGGTGCCAAACCTTCCCGGCGATGTGAGCTTTTGTGGAAGATCAGCCTGTTATCCCTAGAGTAACTTTTATCCGTCGCTCGACGGCCCTTCCACTCGGCACCGTCGGATCACTAAGGCCGATTTTTGTCCCTGCTTGAGGGGTGGGTCTTGCCTCACTTGTGGGATTATACCGGATATGTTGTTGTTTTGCAATGTTTCTGTCATTTCTGCCAATGTGGTCATCCTGTGGACTTTGGGCTATTTGAATCATTTGGCCCAAAGTTTGTCCTATTTTTAGGCTGGTGTCAAATCTAACTGTAAAAATTTCATTGGGTCTTTATTTGGACACCGCTATTTAACTTGTACCCAGTTTTAATTTTTTTTGCACATCTATCCACTTCAGAACAACTCAGACATGCAGTGTCTGAAGTTAGGTTTGAGACATTTTTAAATTTTTTGCACGTCTACCTACTTTAGAACAACTTAAGACATGCAATGTCTGATGTTCAAGCACATAACACTGAAGTTCAGTTATTTTTGTCTAACTTCAAACAAGTGAATTGCTGTCGAAGTTTTAATTTTTTTACACGAAATCAATGGATGCATGATGTGTTTAAATATACACAATAACACTTAGCCATGATTAATCACTATATATTTGGTGTAATTCTATAAGTGGAATTTTGGAGAGGGTAGTGTATACGCAACCTTATCCCTATCTTACGAAGGTATGACTGTTTTTGATAGACTTTCGGCTTAAATAAAAAATATATCAAAATTATTTAAAAAGTGATACATTAGTGAAGAAACCATATAGACAATAATAAAGAAAAGAAATAGTAGCAACACAAACAATACGATAATCAAAGCAAAAGAAATAAGGTACAAATTATAAAATCGAAACATAAAATAATAATAATAATAAAAAAATAAAAAAAAATAAAAAAAATAAAACTAGACAAACTAGATTACCGACAAAATAAAGACAATTATCATGCAAAAAATAAGTAGGTGGCTTTCTTAAATATAGTTATTATTAAGTAGTACGTGTTTCTTTGATTGTGATTTCATGATGTATATTTTTTAACTAATTCATTATTAGGTCAAAGAAGTAAACTTGGAGTAAACATTAGTCACTTAAAATAATATTTTTTGCGGATTAGTAAGTAGTCGTGTGTTATTTTATTTTTTATTTATATTAATAGTCATAGTATTGCTTTCGCAATTTTTTGTCCTTCGATTCATGTTACTATATGTTATTTTTTGTATCCCGATTATTGTATTATTTTGTTGTCCGTTCACATTAGTAGTCATACTCACTTAATAATATTTTTTGCGGAGTAGTAAATAGTCGTGTGTTATCTTGTTGTCAGTTCATATTAGTAGTCGTAGTGTTGTTTTTGTAATTTTTTATCCTTCAATTTCTGTTACTATATGCTATTTCTTGTATCTCGATTATTATATTATTTTATTATAGTTTTCGTTCTATCACTATCTACTGTTTATGTTATTATTTGTTGTTTCATGTACTTTTGTTACTTCTTTGTCGGGATTGTTGTGGAGTATTGTTTTTTCATGAGTCGAGGGTCTATATCGGAAACAACCTCTCTACTTTTGATAAGGTCTGCATACACTATACTCTCTTCATACCCCTCTTTGTAGGACTACACTGAATATGTTGTAGTTGTTGTTGTTCGATAGAGTTCGATACCTTAAATTAAACTTTGTACAAAAAAATTATCTAGTATGTATACAAATCGTAAATTTAGTACTCGATTACTTTAAGGAGCTAAAATGCAAAACTCGTAAACTTTAAATTCACATTAATGCTAATTGACATATATACTAGTAAAATCAAACATGCAATTATTTATCTTGTCTTAATCATATTGTTTAATCAAGCTATGTTTGACTATGTTTACTTATAGCAATCACACATAATTGATGAGATATAGTAAGATTAAAACAAATTAGTTGTCTTAATCACATAATTAAGCTAAGTATAACATGTTTATTTATCTTTCAATTTTTTTTTTAAATGCATTCCATAAGTCCACCGACAATGTAATTAATTACAAATACACCACGTGGCACGCTGTGCAGGGTGGAGCTAAAAGTCAACGTCATAAGTTCGGCTAAATTCAATAATTTTAGTTCAAATCTTATATATTTTATTAAAAAAATCGCTTAACATGTATGAAGTTAAATTCAAACCTAGATACTAAACATTTGATATTGTTATCCTAAAATTTAAAACTCATAAAGTTTAAATTCTGGCTTTGTATCTGGCGATACGGAAAGTGGCTAGCTCTTTATCCTTAACAAGAGATTTGAAGTTCGAACCTAAGAGTAGAGTCTCCTTTGATAGTAGGAAGAACTTTACCTTCTAAAGCGAGATTTTTCAGTACAAATCAATAAGGAATTAGTCGGGCTCCAAAGCATGTATCGGACACCAAATGCACTGCACCCTCTAAAGCAGATTTTTCCAGCAAGAATCAGGATTAATCAGGTCACAAAGTGTGTATCGAACACTAGATGCGTTTTACCCTCTAAAACAAGGTTTTTCAACGTGAATCAAGATTAGTCGGGCCCAAAAATAAATACTGAACATAAGTTGCACTTTACCCTTCTTAGAAAATCTTTTCAGCGTGAATCAGAATAATTAGTCTAGCCCCTGAGAGAGACATTGAATACGCGTTATCCTATAAAGTGAGATTTTTTGGCACGAATTAAGATTAATTGGACCTTAAAGCGCATAACGAACACCGAATAAAAATACACTAAATGCCTTTTACCCTCCAAAACGGGATTTTCCAGGATTAATTAGTATCTCAATACACATATCAAACACCGAATGAAAAATCAAAATAACATATACTATACAATAACATGACTATTTTTTTTTTTGTTTTTTTAAAGACACATCACTTTATGTCAAGAATTTATTCCTCCCTCTAATAAAATCTTCTCCCCCACATAACCAATTTTTTGTCCATGCAATTACAATCACAAATTATCCAATTGAATTCCAATTATATCCTCTTGGACTAGTCTTCTAGACTTTGTTTTCTTTAGAATAGTGACATGGCGGCTAATTGGCTCTATCTAATTTTTCTCACATTAATAGCTATAACATTTATTTATTTTTTGTTTCCGCTTTGAAACTTGACTAATCTATATTCGTGTTGAAAAGTCACACTTTATTGTAGGTAATAGCTCAATCAAAGACGCGATATTTCATATTCAGGACTTGAATTCGAGACCCCTATCTTTTTTTCCTGATAGTTCTAATGTCCGTACTAACTTGCGGGCACTTCGACTGATTTCACGAGGCATCTTTTACCTTCCACCAGCACATTATCTGATAACTCTAACTAGGGGCGGAGCTGGAGTTTCTAGAGTATCGGATATTGCAGATTCAACAAACTCAATAACTTTGGTTCAAAACTCGGTATTTCTTTTGAAAAAGTCCATTGAATACTAATTATTAACTTAGAATTCAATAACTCTAAAAAAATTATAATTCAGAAATTCATAAGCTTTAGATCCTGGTTTTGTAGCTGTGATTCTGTCCACCAGGCTTAGACGGATAGGAAAAAATCACCTAGTGTTTTTATTTTCATTGGAATTTTAACCCGAAACTATTAATAATTAAGAATAAAAGAATACTTACCACTTAGGGACGGAGCTAGAGAGAAGCTATTTTACGAAATTCACCTAATATGTATAAATAGTATATTCAGAATCCAAAATTTATGCCTTTTTCAAAATATCGAACTCGTAAAATTAAAATTCTGATTCCGCCTCCGTAAGACTATTCAACCAAACATCTAATCAAGTGAAGCTCTACAACACACTTCTAAATTCTATATAAATAGCAACTTATTCTTTAGTATTCTTACATGAAAAAAAAACCAAAAACCAACAATTAAAAAAGTTTGTGTCAATTAATCATGTCTTTTTTAAGATTTATAGTTGCAATTTTCTTCTTGGTTTCAATTTTTGGAGTATCAAATGCTCATTATAAATTAAGTCCTACATTCTATGAATGCACTTGCCCTAATGTTAAAGATATTGTACGTGGTGTTATGGAGCAAATTCAACGTAGAGATGTTCGAGCCGGGGCGAAAATTATTCGCCTTCATTTCCACGATTGCTTCGTTAATGTACGTGAATTTTACTACTAAAAAAACGTGAATTTCCAACGCAACGTTTCTAATCACAATCTAATTTACGATGGATTCCGTTGGAATTTTGTGCTTTTTTTCTTAGTAGTGTTACTATTTAACCTATGGTTTTATGCAAGTTTTTATGTGTCTTGTTGCATTAAGTGTTATTTACACTGACAGTGTAAAGATTTTTTACGTCATTACTATAGTTTAATGTAAAAATATGGATTATATTAGTCCACCATTTTAACCAAGGATTTAAATTATATGCACGGATAAACTATGTTCACACTCTTCAAAAATGTTGTCGCACCTGCGTCAAATCCTTTTAAAATACATTATTTTTGAAGGATTTAATACACATCCATCAACATTATTTAAAAAGTTCGAGCAACATAGACAAATAGTATATATAAATAGTGTGAAGAATCTTTATACTATTATATGATTAAATTATTTACTTTATTTTTCATGTTATTATATCAAGTGTGTATATCCCATCCTATGAGCCCTGCGAGCTCACGAGTCGTCAGTCACTCGGAGGATTTTATCGACCGGAACGCAGCGATGAAAGGCAAAGACTAGTGTTTAGCATATAGCTAAAAGAAGACGGGATTGTCTCTGTTACAATCGTTTATAGTCCTTGTCCTGAAAGCTTAGTGAGGAAAATCCTCTGTTTACACATTAATAAGATAGTTAGAAAATACTTATATTGTCAGTATATATAACCTAATTCTTTTAGGAAATCACACATCATATACTTATAGCGACTTATTTATATAAATATTTCTTACATCATCAATATATCATGACTTGAATATATAATTAATTAATGGTATTTTTTAAATTTTTTGGTACAGGGTTGTGATGGATCAATTTTGCTAGATAATGCAACTGGGATTGTAAGTGAAAAAGATGCAAATCCAAATGTAGGTGCTGGAGGATTTGACATTGTTGATGAAATTAAAAATGCATTGGAAACTGTGTGTCCTGGTGTTGTATCTTGTGCTGATATTTTAACTCTTGCATCTGAAATTGGAGTTGTCTTGGTAAGTCACAAAAATATCACATCCTCCTATTGTTTTTATTTCCCCTCTGGTGTTCGATATCTGTTTTGATGTCTCAATTAATTCGAATAAAATTTATAAATAGTCATTGTCATAGAGTTTCACATGTTGAATATGAAATTCTGTGACAACGACTATTTTTCGAGAACATGATTGAAAAATGTCTAGTGAACGCTATTTTTATGACTTTCGCTCTGCGATTAATTCGGATAAAATTTATAAATAGTCATTGTCATAAATATTTGTCATGGAGTTTCACATGTTGAATTTAAAATTCCGTGACAACGGCTATTTTTCGAGAACATGGTTGAAAAGTAGTTAGTGGGCGCGTGGGCGCTATTTTTATGACTTTTGCGCCGTTAAGGCCTATTAAAAGGAGAAACGCTCCCTGCCAGAACTTTTTCTGTTGCTCTGAAAGCTAACAAGATGATCTTCTGCTCCCTAATAAAGACGACTCCATATATCCAGCAGACCTCGAACGTGGGATTGTGATAAAGGATGAAGGAGTACTTACCGCTTCACCACAATCTTTGTTACTGGTATTATTACGGATTAAATAAAATAAAATTGACAGTAATAAAAAATTCATCACACTACTAGTGGATGCATGTGAGGGGGAATATAATTTTGGATCAACCTAAAGTTATCTCCATATAATCTATAGGCCGCAAATTCAAGTTGTAACATTAATCATCAATACTTGCATTAGGATAAACTACCTACATTATATCTCTTGAATGTGACCCTTTTTCCAATTCTGTCTGAACACGGAATACTTCGTCTACCAAACTACTTTTTTTTTCAGGCTGGAGGTCCATCATGGATAGTTCCTTTAGGGAGAAGAGATAGCTTAACAGCAAACAAAAGTGGAGCTAATAGTGATATACCAAGCCCCTTTGAAACCCTTGCTGTTATGATACCACAATTCACTAGAAAGGGAATGGATTTGACTGATCTTGTTGCTCTATCAGGTAATTGGTTCGACTAATTTAAATTCACATTTTAAAAAAGTTTACTATGTATGAGAGGTTTTAGTGCTTTCTGTCAAAGAGGATCACAACCTCAGAACTTGAACTCGAGACCTCTGATTAAAGGACATGATGACCTTTGTCATTCCACCGTATATACCTCTTCAGTAGTAAAAAATACTTTCATGAAGAGTTTCAGTTATATACATTATCAGCAAGTCTTTTTAAAATGCAGAATTTGAAATCTTGAAAATAAAATAGATTATCTGGTACAAAAAGCAAAGGTAATTAATTTGATGTTAGACAAATTTCTCACATTGACGATGTATATAACTTAAGCTCTACTTTGAATAATAGATTCTGAACGGAATTGATATTAAGGATTCATATAACTAGTCCTTACTGATTTGAGATTGAAATGTAGTTGATTGATTTAATGTTAACATTATGTTTTTCTTATGGATTTAAGTTGTATACACTATTTCACAACATTAAGAATTTTTATATCATTACTATAATTTAACATGTTACATCAAGTTATATTCATCCGTCCCAATTTATGTGACACTCTTTCCTTTTAATTTCGTTAGGAAAAAGACATCTTTTTATATTTAGTAACAATTTAACTCTAAACTTTCCTTAATAAGATGATTTATAGCCCCACAAATATCAACAATTTGTTCTAGACCACAAGTTTCAAAAAACATCATTTCATTCTGAAATTCCACGTCCTATCAAACACTTTCACATAAATCGAAACGGATGGAGTACCATATATAAAAATACTTGTAATTTGAAGGAGAGCTGGACCTATAGGCCACGGGTTCGAGTCATGGAAGCAAGCACTAATGCTTGCATTAGGGTAGATTGTCTACATCACACCCCTTAGGGTGATGGCCCTTCCCCACCAAACCCTACTAACACGAAATGCTTTATTCACCAGACTGTCGTTTTTTTCGCTTGTAATTAACTATCGTTATCTTTTAAGTAATCTGATCGTATAAATATGTTTTTTTTGTCTTATTTTTGTATAGGTGCACATACATTTGGAAGAGCAAGATGTAGAACATTCAATCAAAGACTTTTCAACTTCAGTGGAAGTGGTAGACCTGATCCTACCTTGGACCCTAATTATTTGCAAACACTACAAAGACTTTGTCCACAAGGTGGAAATGGGGGTACTTTTGCAAATCTTGATAAATCAACTCCAGATGAATTTGATAATTACTATTTCACAAATCTTAAGAACCATCAAGGACTACTTCAAACTGATCAAGAATTGTTTTCTACATCTGGATCTGGTACAATTGCAATAGTGGACAATTATGCAAAAAACCAACACAAGTTCTTTGATGATTTTGTTTGTTCAATGATTAAATTGGGAAATATTAGTCCATTAACTGGTACTAATGGAGAGATTAGGAGAGATTGCAAGAGGGTTAATTAATTAAATCCTTTTTAATTTTATGTATGTTCTTATTTGTTTTTGCATAAATGTAATGTGTGCTCAAACCCTACAAAGATAGGGGCAAGATCTGCATACGTACCTCTGGTTATGTTGTTGTTTGTTGTAATGTGTGCTGAAATGGCAATGTTCCCAAATAAGACATGTTGTGCTAAAACAACAATTCCAATAAATATTTTTACTATCTATTATTTATTTTGGAGTATTTTAAGTTATTCTTCTTTTTTTTTTTGGTTGCTATAAATAGGTCAATCTCAATAGTGGCCAATTATGCAAATAACCAACATAAGTTCTTTGATGATTTTGTTTGCTCAATGATTAAATTGGGAAATATTAGTCCATTAACTGGTACTAATGGAGAGATTAGGAAAGATTGCAAGAGGGTTAATTAATTAAATCCTCTTTAATTTTATGTATGTTCTTATTTGCTTGTTGTGTAAATGTGATGTGTGCTGAAATTCCGTAAAGATAGGGGTAAGATCTGCATACGTACGTCCTGATATGTTGTTTTTTGTTGTTATGTGTGCTGAAATAGCAATGTTCTCAAATAAGACATGTTGTGCTATTTCAACAAAGATACGGGTAAGATCTGCATACGTACCTCTGGGTATGTTGTTGTTTGTTGTAATGTGTGATGAAATAGCAATGTTCCCAAATAAGACATGTTATGCTAAAATAGCAATTCCAATAAAGATTTTTACCATCTATTTATTTTGGAGCACTTTAAGTTATTCTTGTATGTTTTTATAAATATAGGTCATATCACATATGTATAAGCATCTAATAAATTAAGGAGTAGTACTTTTACTATTATTATCTTTCTTTTTGCTTTCTGTCTGTCTACAAGTAAAAGGCGTTAATGAAAATGTTCAAGTAAAATAACCATCAAATGCGAATTAATGTTCAAGTTAATGAAAATGTTCAAGTAAAATAGAATTTTTGAAGAATTTCACATAATACGATAATATTTTTAGAGAGTCCGATCAATATAGACCATACCTAATTTAATTAGTACTCTTTCATGTGCTGACTTAATTTGACATAGTCAACTAAATCATGTATTGTCCATTTGCTCAATTAGTATCCATTTAATGCATTTGACAACTGGTCATAGGTCTTAAAAATGACCAAATGTGAAAATGTCCCCATCACATATACTCCCTTCGTTTCATATTAATTGTCATATTTTGCTTCTCGAGAAGATTAGTAAAGGAAAGTCGATTAGCACGGAAAGTAAGACAAAGAAATTAAAACAGAAGTCGTTAATGATAATCAAAATGCTTATTGGAATTGCTATTTAAGCCTTCCATTCTTATTTAAGATTGCTATTTTAGCACATATTACATTTAAACAAAAGCAAAATTACACTTCAAAATCATATCAAACTTTGACACTCTCTTTTGGTACATAAAACACAAACACAATTAACTTAATGCATAACTTTAAGCACTCTTAATTAACTAATTAACCCTCTTGCAATCTGTCCTAATCTCGCCATTAGTACCCGTTAACACACCGATATTTCCCAATTTAATCATCGAGCTAGCAAAATCGTCGAAGAACTGGCTCTGGCTACCAGCGTAACGATTCACTATCGCGATCGTATCGGATCCCGATGTCGAAAACAATTCTTGATCAGTTTGAAGTAACCCTTCTTGATTTTGAAGATTTTTGTAATAGTCATTATCAAAATTATCTGGTGTTGTTAGATCAAGATTTGCAAAAGTACCCCCATTGTTACCACCTTGTGGGCAAATACCTTGTAGTGTTGGTAAAAATGTTGAGTTTATTGTTGGGTCTGGGCTACCACTTCCACTAAAGTTGAAAAGTCTTTGCTCAAATGTGCCACATCTTGCTCTTCCAAATGTATGTGCACCTATAAATTTTTTTTTTATACGATCAGATCATTTATTATAATAACATGTCAAATTGTACTAACGATATATATAATTAAAGATTCTTTACACTGTCAGTGTCATTAATTTCTTTTAGAAGCTAGAAGTCAAGGCATTCGTCACAATTATTAGATTAGCTATTTTTTTTATGTAGACTGTCAACCTACACGTTGTCAACATGTAATACATAATTGAAATTATGGTGTGGAATGACAAATTAAAGATGGTTCCACTCTTATTCAGATATCTCAAGTTTGAAATACGGGGATGTAAGCCGATGAAATAACGCTCAGTGATCACTTTTCGATCGGCCCCTTCATTGAAAAATAATTAACCACTACTGTCATGGAATTTCAAATATCGTCGCAAGTGAAACTTCAGGATATTGATCTAGTACTGACTATTTTTTAGTTACATGACTGAAAAATGGCCACTTGTGAATTTTAACCATAATAAGCTTTTTTAAAATGCGAATTCAAATTAATCGAACCTGATAGAGCAACAAGATCAGTTACATCCATTCCCTTTCTAGTGAATTGTGGTCTCATAACATCAAGGGTTTCAAATGGGCTTGGGATATCACTATTAACTCCACTTCTATTTGCTGTTAAGCTATCCCTTCTCCCTAAAAGAACTTGCCATGTTGGACCTCCAACCTGAAAAAATTAGAAAATTAAACTAATTAGAATTCTTGATTTGTATATTTATTGGAAGTGTAATGATAATTTAGACATATTTAACAAAACTTTTAAGACAAATATAGGTTTATGGACTAAAGTTATTGAGTTCGGCCGAATTCGTAATTCGTATTCTAATTTGCCGCCCTTGTCAAGGATTGTAGTGGGATGAATAAAATTTCTCCACCCTTAACCAAATATCTCGTGCAGGTTTGAGCTCGGGAATGAAAAAAAAATCTTGATAAAGAGTGTTTTCCTCTTTAATGGGTTTTACGCATGCAGAGAGCTAGACAGATCTAGGAAGTGACAACGGAGCCATGAATTTTATTAAATGATGTCAAAATATTAAAAAAAAAGAAGTAAAGAATAAGGGGAGTCAACATATATATAATATTTATATGGAACATTAAAATTTTAACCTAGTCAAAATTTGTATCCGGCGAAGGGGTGTCAATTGACCCCTTAGCCTAAGGCGACTCTGTCACTGGATCCAGAATTTTTAGTTTATTGATTATGGACCACAATTGTTTTTGCTTACTGGATTCTACCGAGCTTGTACCTATATTGGGCTTCGCCCCTGATATATTTTGCGGCCCAAATTCAAACTTATCAAAATATCAAAATGAATATCGAATACCATACGGGAAAATGTGAGTCTTGTGGACTTACCAAGGCAACTCCAATTTCAGATGCAAGAGCTAAAATATCAGCACAAGATACGATACCGGGACACACATTTTCCAATGCAGTTTTAATATCATCCACAATATCAAATCCTCCAGCACCTACATTTGCTGGTGCATCTTTTTCACTTTCAATTCCAGCTGCATTATCTAGCAAAAGTGATCCATCACAACCCTGTACAAAAAATTAAAAAATTAAAAAATATCAGTGCAGTTTAATTTATGATAGCAGGTTAATATATTATTGGTTGGTATCCAGTAATTCCAGTAATATCAGAGGAAGAAGATCAGTAGCAGAAAGTAACAAACTAGAGAATTAGAAAGAGATCAGAAGCAAAACTCGACTTTTTTATCAGGTTATTATGAATTAATATGTCGTCATAGAAATTTATATGTTATCTTATAAATGATCTGATTGTATAAATATCTTTTATACACTGACAGAATAAAAAGAACTTGTCGCTATCAGGTTAGACCTATTACATGGTATAATAATAGGTAACTCTAAATATCACGCTTGATATGATAATCTAAAAAATGGAGTAATACATAGTCTGATATAACTTGTTAAATTGTACTGATAGTGCAACTATTTACACTACCTACTATAATGTATATAAATTAAATCCTTAATATATAAGAAATGATGACTAATCCACTACTATTATGCACACGTTAAAATACACTAATAGTACTGTATTATAAAAGATTTTTTATATTATAATGTATATAACTTAAATTCCTAACTTATAATAATGCATTAAGAACACATAAATATGCATGAAAATTCGTGCTTTTCATGCATGTTTATGTGCGAATTTCTGACGAACTTTTCTTCAGATGGAAACGTCTGTCAGAAATTCGTGTTTTTCTTAAATTAGTAATGAAATTCACGTACATTAACGAAGCAATCATGGAAATGAAGGCGAATGATTTTGGCACCAGCTCGAACATCGGTACGTTGAGTTTGCTGCATGACACCACGTACAATTTCTGTAACATTAGGACAAGTAGTAGCATAAAATGTAGCACTTAATTGAGCATTCGACGCTCCGAAAATTGAAATCAAGAAGAAAACTGCGACAATAAATCTCAAAAAAGACATTATAGAATATGAGTTTATGACAACTTTTTTTTCCCTTCTTTTTCAAGAATACTCAAGAAAGTAAGTTTGCTATATTTCAAATGTTCATTTTTAGTTGCTATTTATAGAATAAGAAGTATAGGACTCCCTCAGTCCCAACTTATATGAGGTAGTTTGACTGAGCACAAAGTTTAAGAAATATAGGAAGATTTTTTTAAATTTGTGGTTTAAAATAAGTCATAAGGTGTTTGCGTGGTTATAAATCATTTCATTAAGGATAAAATTGGTATTTTAAAATTAAATTGTTACTGAATATAGAAATGTGTCAGTAACCAAAAAGAAAAGTGTGTCGTATAAACTGGGACCGAAGGAGTAATATCATTATCAAAGTAATAATTATAAAGAAAATAGGGAGACAAAGGCAAATATTAGCCGCCTATATATGACTATTCTAAGAAAACGAGTGTAGAAAATTATTGGATTTGATATTTTCTTTTCAAGTTATTATTAATTAGTTTTGAATTTTCATTTTTTGCATTTAATTAAAATTTATAATATAGGGCCATATATGGAAGACTAGTCTAATTAAAGAATTTAATTGGTACCAACTTGTGATTTGTATAGACCAAAGACTTGTGAAGTGGTGATATGATTTAATTATTACAATAATAGAGATTGTAATAAATTCTTGATTTGATTTAGAGGGATGTGTTTTCCAAAAAAAAATTATAAAAAAATTAAGCTAATATATCACTAGGCAATGCACGTAAAGAAATTAGTCTAGGCTCTAACACGAGTAGCATGGGGAACGTAAAATTCCGTGCTAATCAACAATGAAGAATCACCTTACAAGGCTAAGATATACTTCTGAGTGACTGCTAAAGAAATAGTACCGTGAAGGAAGGGTGATAAAAATCCCAATTGACATACAGTAAATTAGAACATAAAAGATACTTTTGAGTGACCGATCGACAATGAAGGGATGTGCTTTTTAAAAATAATAATCCATGGGGCATGTAAGAAAATAATTAGCCTAGACTCTAACACGAGCTAGCTAGTAGCACGAGACACGTAAAATTTCGTGTTAATCAGCAATGAAGGACAACCTTATAAAGTTAAAACACTTTTGAGTGATCGATCGATAATGAAGTAGTACCGTGAGGGAAAGGTACTGATAAAAATTCCAGTGGGCATATTGCAGTACTAAATTAGAACATAAAAATCGTAATTAAGCTCTCAAGTAGTGGAAGAGAGTCAGATCAAACATTGACTACGTATATTATTGAAAAATGAGCCGACGACTCATAAGCATGGCTTGATTGGTGATAATCAATCACTACCACAATGGTCAAAATGTTAGACTTATTTATCCTTTGATAGTATTGAATATTACAAGAATGATTGGAGAAAGAATATTGTACATACAATGAGCATACTTGTCATTGTAGATTATAATATAATTATGTCACATAAAGTATTAGAGTTTACGATTATATACGTCGTTAATGTAAGAAATTATCAGGAGCATTACTTGTTATATTAAATTGCCTTATTTTAAAGATTAAAACTCTCATATTTTTAAAAAGCTTACATGTGAATATCTTTTGAGTAATTTAACAATATAATTTTTTTTCTTACGGTGACGGTGAATATAACTTAAACTTAAAATGTTGAAGAAGAAAAGTTTGTGTGCTATTTTGACTTAAAAGGTAAAGAAGTCAAATTTATAGCTTGATTAAATAATATCATCTTGATTAAGACAAGATAAATTCCTTTCGATTTTACCATGGATCAAATTAGGTATTATTATCGAACCTATTTTGACTCCAAAACTACTTAAAAAACACTTGAATTTTTGACTTTTTGATAGAATTCATCGGAAATTGACTTGTCAAAAATATTCTGTCAGAAATCTTATATTTCTAACGGCATTTCAATGAGATCACGTCTCTCGAAAATTCACGTTTTTAATAATATCTGTTTTTCTAACTAAATAATTAATGAATTGGTTAAAGAATGTACATCATGAAATCACAATCAAAGTAACACGTACTAAGAACAATATTTAAGAAAGGCCAACTACTTTTTTTTTCCAATTAAAGTTCTGTTTTTATTTGAACAAATTAATCAAATGTACATTTGGATAAGAGTGCTTGTAGACACAAGGCCCGGCCCAGCCCGACCCTGGATCAACAGGGCCCTCTTAAGTCTTAAGGGTCGGGTTTGGACCGGCTTGGCTCACTTGTCAGGCTTCGATTAGGCTCATAGCAAGGAGATCATTTTCATTAAAAACAAGTTATATTGTCGAATGAGTGTTGGTTATGAGAATATAAACTATATATTAATAGGTGAAAAGAAAAAAAAGTTACGTATAAAGTGTAAGGATACTAGTGCGAGGTCTTTTGAAAAATAATATGCAAATTTGGTCCAAAACGAGCTATATCACACAACGTTAAGAGTATTTTTGGACTATTTTAGCCCAGTAGGTAGTGTCAAAATCTATAATTTGACGAGTCGAGTCTATAAGAAGATGACCAGATGATGCCACGGAGCCCGACTTATTGTCTTTGTCTGTCTACGGGTCAGTCTACTACCTTGTTCTGTGTGAATTGTGAAGAAGTCATCATGATATTCCTTGTTAGGTGAAATGAAATATAACTTACATGTATAAAGTGTAAGGATACTCATGTGAGACCTTTGGAAAAAATTATACGAATTTGGTCTAATACGAAGAATATCACACAACAGTAAAAATACTTTTGGACTGTTTTAGCTCAATATGTGATATCAAAGCTAATAATTTGATGCCATGAAGCCCGATTTATTGTCTTTGCCAGTCTACGGGCCAGTCTGATACCTTAGAAATTTCTCTTAATATTCCCTTTAGATCTATATTATATTGTAGGTGAAACAAAATATATAAGTTACATATATAAAGTGTAAGGATACTGGTGTGAGGTCTTTTGGAAAAAAATGTGTGAATTTGGTAAAAAATGAACAATATCACACAATATAAAAAGCACTTTTGGACTATTTTAGCCCAACATCTGATATCAAAGTTAAAAATTTGTCGAATCGAGTATGAAGATGGCAAAATGACGCCATGAAGCTCGATTTATTGTCTTTGCCTGTCTACGAGCCGGTCTACTACCTTACAAATTTCTCTTAATTTGCATGTGATGCTGCAGTAATATTCCTCTATGATTGATTACAATAATTGTTACCAACATAGTATCAAATTCTGGCAATTTTGTGAATATTCACCAGCAATAAGATAAAAAATGTATAATTTCAATTAGAGGTGAACAAAATCGAACCGTAAATCGAACCAAATCGAACCGCAAAAAAAACCCGATTAGTGATTTGGTTTGACTTGGTTTGGTGTTGGAAAAAAAATCCGACTATAATTGGTTTGGTTTGGTTTTAACTAAAAAAAGTCAAACCAAACCGAACCAACCCGATATTATATATATATATATATATATATATATATATATATATACTATTTTTAAAAATATTTTATACATAAAAATATTTATTGTGATGTAATTTATAAATATTTCTTAAATTTTTCATAGTTTTTATCTTTCATCATATTATTTCAAGTTTAAAGTTGGAATTTTAAATAGTCCAATAAGTTTTTATAACCCATAGATATTAGTAACTCAAATAAAGTTCAAATCAATACTAATGCTGACAAAAAATTATTCAATTTAACACTAGGAATGACAATCATGTTAGATATCTATTCTTTAATTTTGCATAAATACTTAAACTAATTTTATTTTTTTATTTAATATTTAGTCATGTAGTTAATACTTATTAGACTTATTTTAGTATGACTTGATACTTTTAAATTATGATTATTTTTATAATGGCTTATTAATTTATAATATTTATTCTATGCGATTTCATTATTTTTTTGGTTGAATATTTTATTAATGTCATCACTCATTTATATATTGTGTTATTTTTTTTAAGAAATACCTTAGATAGTTGTATCTTGCTAGGACTAAAGAAATATTTAAAGCACAAGTTGATTATATATTTATATGAAAACTTTACCGAAAGAAAAAAAATCCGAAATAACCCGAAAAACTCGAGGAAACCGAAATAATTCGAAAAAATCCGAGGTTGAAAAACCCGATTTTTATTGGTTTGATTTGGTTTATAAATTTAATAACCCGACACTAATGGTTTGGTTTGATTTTTAAAAAAATCGAACCAACCCGATCCATGTACACCCCTAATCTCAATTAATTAAAATTTAATATATGGTTAGTCAGATATTATAGGAATTAAAATAAAAACTTATTAATAATCGAGGGATCAAAAATGCTATTAAACCCTTTCTAATTTAACTTCATATGCCTTTTAAGTGAACAAGTCAAACTTAGATATTGATTAAAACAATATGATTTTGGATTTTACAATAATGTCAATTTATATATATGGACTTTATGTTTACTCCAAATTTACTTGTCTCACCTAATCATGTATTGATTGAAAAATATGTATACATATTTCCAGTCCCATATTAATTGTCCATCTTATTATAAATAGTTATCTCATTTTATTTATCTATTCATCAAATCAAGAAAAGATTAATTAAAATTTTTCCATTTTACCCTATAATTAATATTTTTGAAAGCCTAAACAAACTTATAAGTTTCAAAAAGTTTTTGTTTTCCAAAAAAGTGAATAAAGGGTAAATTAGTAAAACTACTCATCTTATTTATAATTTTTAAGGGGTATGTAAAAGAAAAAGTGGACGACTAACATGGGACGAAGGGAGTATTAGTCTATTTACAAAATCAAGACAAAATTAATTAATTTTTTTTCTCATTTTAGCCCTATAATTAATGTTTTTTAAAAGCCTAAACAAGCTTATAAGTTCAAAAAAAAATCAACAAATGAATAAAGGGTATATTAGTAAAACTACTCATCTTATCTATAATTTCTTAAGGGGCATATAAAAGTGAAAGTGGACAACTAATATGAGACGGAGAGAGTAATAGGTAGGAATCACAATCAAAGAAATAGTAAGAAGTATTTAAGAAATTTGCCACCTATACTTATTTTCATTAAAGTTTTTATCTTTATTTTTTTTATTGAAAATGTCTAATTAAACTTGTAGGGCTACACAATTGGACAAGTTCTAATTTGTTGGACTCAATATTAAGTGACAATTGTCAAATTTGTCTATCCAAAACAAAGAAAAATAGAATAATAACGAGTAGTGATATCATCACATTACTACAAATCAGTCAAGAGAATAAATTAATTGGAATCATTAATTATATATTGACTTAGAATGCATTTGGTTCTTGAATTTATTCTCCAAATTTTATTTTCCCAAATGACATAAAAAAATACAAGTTGATGATATATAACTATAATTAATTGGAATCATTAACTATATTATATTGACTTAGAAAGCATGAATTATTCTTGGATTTGATCTACAAATTTTGCTTTCCCTAATGACATTAAAAAATATAACTTTATATATAACTAATCACAATGAATTTTTTTCCCTATAAATAAGTACTCCTGCTTGTCACAATTTCTTTTTTGAGGTCAAACAATATGAACTTTTATCAATATTTTAAGATTTATTTATTTTTTATTATATTGATGTGAGAAAAATTATAATTTATAGTACTTTTTGTATAGTTTTTGAATATCTAAATTTTAATTTTAAAATATCAAATTAGTCTGATCTAATTTAACTTTGAAAATTAGTCAAATTGACTATCGAAAAGTGAAACATGACAACTAAAAAGAAACGGAGGGAGTATAAGTTGATATATAACTATAACTAATTGGAATCATTAACTATATATTGACTTAGACAATGCATGAATTATTCTTGGATTTGATTTCCAAATTTTATTTTCCCTAATGACATTAAAAAAATAAAACTTGATATATAACTAATCAGTATGGAATTTCCCCCCCTATATATAAGTATATTTTTTTTTGTGTGTGAATAGAAAGAATATTCCTTAAATTTTATCTGCATGGCTGACTTTATGGTATATTAATAATTTAGATACTCCATAGAAGATTCTTACTAAAGTCATTATATTTGACAGCAGTATTAATAGACTTCTTTGTAATATGAATCTTCAAATTCTAACAAGAACTTTTTTGTATTTTGTGAAAAAATGTTTTCCAATTTCTCATATTTGATTAGTTAAAATATTTAGAAAAAAATAAATATTTCTTTTTTAAAATAAGAAAAATAATTTTTCTAATGAAAGTAGAAAAAACAAGTTCCATAAGTGAGATTTTATGTTCATTGTCTCCTCCGCAATCTCCACTCCCTGACCATCCCACCCCTCGCCACCTCCGAACTCCACTCCCCCCACCCCCCAAATGTCGGAGTAAGAAATTTTACTAATAAGGGATGTTAAAATATAAAAAAGTAGATACACGTCAAAAGATGAGAAAGACAACGTATAGCATATATACATAAAACTATAATTTAAAACAAAACAGTGTAATTCACCGCCGAAGAGGTGTCATTTGACATCTCTTAGCATAAGGCGGCTCCGCCACTGCCCCACAAGTTATGTCCGGGCCTGAATTCAGTTTCTAAAGAACTTATGCCCTACTAGACATAAGTTCGATTGGTAAAAGGCAAAACTTAAAGATCATATCATTTGAAGTGCAAAACGTGTATGATATAAGTGACCTTACTTCAAATTCCCATAAATCAGTAGAAATAACACGCATTGATCACTTTTTCAGCCTTATCTTTGAAAATAAGTCATTATCCTAGAGTTTCAAATTCCACAGGTGACAGTCTAAGACATTTTGGTTGGAGTTCTGTGAAATTTCGAGCTCCAGAACAATGATTACTTTTTCGTTCCGGTGTTGTGGGTGTTTGGGGGGTGGGGGGGTGGCTATTTGTGAAGTTCTCCCTAGGAATTATGATAGAGAAAATTTCAGAAATAACTAACATTAGGTCAAAATTTGACCTCTTTAGCTACACTTTCGTTAATTACAATTCGTAGCTACAATTATAGCCTGCTACCAATTTGGGCTAGGATGTAACGGGCTCGGTAGGACTGGGATTAAAATCGAATATATATTGTCTGTATATTATTTTTAATGGGCCCTATATACATTCATGTTTCTATTTAAAAATGGGCCGCTAATTGTTTTGCTCTTAAATTTGGGCTTATACAACTGGCTGAATATACACAAAAAGAGGAAGCTATTTAAGATACAACCAATTGTTAACCCTTTTTTGCATTTGTAGCCACTTAAGGGGTTACTCTTTTTTCCTTTGTGGGCTTTTAAATCTTTTTGTTATAAGGTGTCAAGGCGTGTTTCTAACGCAACCACTTGTTAATCCTTTTTTGTATTTGTAGCCACTTAAGGGGTTACTTTTTTTTTTATTTTAAGCTTTTAAATCTTTTTGTTATAATGTGTCAAGGCGTGTTTCTAACACAACCACTTGTTAATCCTTTTTTGTATATTTGTAGCCACTTAAGGGGTTACTCTCTTTTCCTTTTTTGGGGTTTTAAATCTTTTTATTATAAGGTGTCAAGGCGCGTTTCTTTTGAGTTTCTAGAGAAAGAAGCACATATCATTACAAGTTAAACATCAAGCGAGTTCAATCATATATGACTTGAACTTCATGCTAAGATGAATAAATTAATTCAGTCATATGTGACTTCAATTTCATGCAAAAATAATTGAAAACTAATCACATATGGTTAGAACGTCATGCAAAAATGAAGTCGTTTGCTTTCAAATTGTCTTAGGCTTTGGTAAAAGCTAAACTTCAATCACATATGTCTACCTTCAAACGTCTATTAATCTCAAGCGCCTATCACAATTTTCGAGTAATTTAAAAGTAGCTAAACCTGCAAAAATTTAGAAAATCTAACTATGACTTAAATGGTGGTCTGCGAAAAATCATGTCATGAAGGATGACAACGTTAAAGACATAATTAATAAGTAAACAGAAATATGCTCTTTCTTACAATTTAAGCTTTTAAAAGGTCGTGTTCACGATATGAAACATAATATAAAATTTTAAAAAAGTCAACGTTTAATTTGGTGCACGATGTCTAAAAGATAATAATCATGCTCTCAACGTAATTAAGCACTAATTATAGTACATTATAAGAAAGAACATAAAAAAGAATGTTTGGAAAAGATAATTTACAATATATGCACTATAATTAGAATCCAATTAATCAAATAGTCCCACTTAGATCATAAGATTAAATCATCTCAGATTCATGAATGTACTTATTTGTTCAATATAATCTGATAAGTACTCCATTATACCATAACCAAGCAATATTATTAAAACTTCATTATCTACTCACTTTCCATAGTGATTAGCATTATAATTAAGTAATTAATGGTTGTACATTTTAAGTTTGATACAAAACCCCTAAATTAATGGAGCTACCATACATATCATACCACTTGAGGACCGTTTGGTTGGTGAACAAGTTATACAGAAATTATATATAATGACAAAAACAATAATAGGATTAAATAATAACGGGATTATTTAGTGATATACTTTTATTGGTAGATATTTGGTTCATTAGACTAAAAACGGGATTAATTATTCAGTGATATGCTTGATTCTTCTCTCCTAAGATTTCTTCGTGATTCGAGGTTCGTTAGTGACATATTTCTCGAACGTAGTATGATTTGGACCTCCTTGATGAGATGTCTTCGATAGCCAAGAGCGTGGTTCGATATCTCGAGTTGATCTTTCGGAAGGACGACTCTACTTGATCGATCACTTCGACTTTGAGAAAGACAATATTTGATGTCTTGATCTGTTTGCTAATAAGATCAACAATTTATAGGATATTCAGGTTGCCTCTTAAAGGGAATATGTGTCCGTCTTATGGGCATGACTTAGGATTCAGGGTATAGTAGCTTTCAAGAAATCATTAACGGACTTTGGGATTGAAGACCATGGATCAAACTTGTATCTTGTAGAGGTCCGACTTAAATCATGCAAATTTTCGATATTGACTTGCATTCGAAATTAGAACATCTCACGTGCTAAACGAAATTAGTGCCACTTCAAGCGAAAAAATAGTCGCTTAAAGTTCAAATTCAGTCGCTATAAGTCAATAAAGATCGGGAAAAAAAATCCAACCACTAAAATTTAATGTAATAATCTGATAAGTACTAACCCTCCATTACCATAACCATGCAATATTAAAAGCTTAATCTCCTCACTTTCCACAGTGATTAGCATTATAATTATAATTAATTAAGTTTGACACACAAAAACCCTAAAATGGAGCCGCCATACATCATACCACTATAGCTTATAATAACAAATTTTATATTTGTTAATCATCCCTTAATCGTGATTATAAATTAGGGTTCGATCGAACACATTGACATGCACTCACACCAAAAAAAATTCAGTCGTTAAAAGTCCAAATCTAGTCGTTCCAAGTCAAAAAAAAAAAAATCGATCGTCACAAGTCGTTAAAAATCATGAAGAGACCTAGTAACTTTGTTTTATATTTCCAAATTGTGACTTTCTTGATGTTATTTGTATGTGTTAATTCTCAATTAACACCAAATTTCTACTCAAAAACATGTCCAAATCTTGGTAGAATTGTTCGTAAAGAAGTTCAAAGTGCAATCAAGAATGAAATGAGAATGGCTGCTTCTTTGCTTCGTCTTCATTTCCATGATTGCTTTGTCAATGTGAGTTTTTAATTAATATTTTGTTTTATTTTATATACGTCGATAGTGTAAATAATACGTTTATCAGTATAATTTAACTTGCTATATATATAAGACTTACATTTCGCCAAAATGAATTAACGGCTAAAAGTTGGCACGAACTATCAGTTAGACATCTTATCTTGCACGAACTGTCAGTTAGACATCTTATCTTGCACGAACTGTCAGTTAGACATCTTATCTTGCTTTGTGATCAGTTAGACATCTCTACTCGGCAAAAGTGTGTCTTGTATTCACATGTGACTAACATGGCTCGAACCTATGACCAATAGATCATACATAAATGTCTACACTGTTACTCCAAGACTCTTCTTTCTAGCTTCAATATTTTTGAATTTAAGTTATATATATACTGACAACGTAAAGAATTCAAATTACCATATGAGACTTTGATATATATACATATACATATACATACATATATGTACACATATACATACATATATGTACACATATACATACATATATGTACACATATACATACATATATGTACACATATACATACATATATGTACACATATACATACATATATGTACACATATACATACATATATATATATATATATATATATATGTATGTATATAAAGAGTTAATTACTTGTTGGTGTAGGTCAATTTAACCTGATGGATGGCCGATATAATAAATTATACACCGACAATGCACAAAATTCAAACTTTTCATTTTTTTCTATAAGTTAATTAACTTTTATACATAGACAATATAAAAGAACTTTGGTGCTATATCAAATCATCAACTAAAAGAGAACTACAACTAACTGTTCGTAAAAGGTGGATAAGTAACGTAAAAAATAAGCAAATCGTTTGCTACAACATGTTAAAAATACACTAATAATTAAAATACGACCATTAATACTTAATTTTTGGGATAGTTACGATCCTAAACACTTCGACCAACTAGTTTACAAAATATGTACAAAGTGTATAAGTTTGTGTATACTCATACTAAACAGACATATACTATACATACAATATACATATACTATAGTGTATATATTATGTATATTTCAATCATACCAATAAACTAGTTGACCGAACCATATATATTCGTAGCTTTTTATTTATTTTTTAAAACAAATTTGTAGGGTTGTGATGCATCATTGTTATTGGATGGAAATAGTAATACTTAATTTTTTGTGATAATTACAGATTAGACACTTCGATCAACTAGTTTAAAAAATAGGGTAACTTACATAAAACACACATATTTGGGAGCTAATTACTCTTTTTTCCACCTCACTTCGCTCTGATACAATGTTATGCATACTTACACCGAATATACATATAATATACATATACCATAGTGTATATTGTGTATATTTTGATTATATTGATAAACTAGTTGACCAAACGATATATAACCATAACTTTTTCTTTATCTTATTAAAATAAAATTGTAGGGGTGTGATGCATCATTGTTGTTGGATGGAAATAGTAGTACAAGTGAGAAGTTTACTCCAGCAAATTTGAACTCAGCAAGAGGATATGAAGTGATAGACAATATAAAAACTGCTGTTGAAAATGCATGCAGTGGAGTTGTTTCTTGTGCAGATATATTAGCTATAGCTGCAAGAGATTCAGTATTATTGGTAAGAACTTTTTGCGCTATCACTGTAATTTAACATGTTATATAATGGATAATTTTTTTTTTTGAGGTTATTTTTTTATGAACGGTTACATATAGTTATCATTTTAGTAAAGGTAGATTCACAATTTTGAGTTTATGAATTCCACTACTAAAAATGAGGCCCAAAGCTAACCCCCCAGAACCGATCTCTGACGGTCGACTTTTTCCTATTTTTTTTTTTTAAATAATATTGATCGAGCACGGTCGGTTTTTAGCTATCAGTATAATTTAACATGTTATATAATGAGTAGTTTTTTTTATTTTTTTATTTAAGGTTGGTGTGATTTCACTTTTTATGAACGGTTATATATAATTATCATTTAAGTTAAGATACATTCACCATTTTGAGTTTATGAATTTCACTACTAAAAAGAAGGCCCAAACTGACCTCAAAAAACCGATCTCTGGCGGTTGATTTTTTTTCCCTATTTTTTGTTTATTTTTTTGAAAATAATATTGATCGAGCACAACCAATTTTTCGCACTAAAAATTGGAAAAGTGCAAACTGAACGAGCTCGGTCATTTTTTTAATTAAAAGAAATTAGTTTAAATTCTTTTTTTTTTTTTTAGAAAAGGGAGTTTATTGTGTTCTGGACAAATTACTTAGACATATTAAGTGAATTTCTTAATACGAAAAGAATTTTTGCTAAAGCTATTGGATTCTACGGAATGTAATTCGTAACTAATACTCTAGCTTCGCCTCTACATTTAAGTGAACTGATAGGGCAGAAACTCTTGAGTTTTTAATTTGTTAGGGTATTGAAGTCAAACTTTTCTTTTGAATAATTCAAGTTTTATGTACTAATTGTGTAAATATTTTGTATACGATCAATAAATTTTAAATTGTGATATAGTAGATTAATTATTATTTTTATCAAATTACCAATTAATACTTACAAGAGATTTACATGGAATTATGTACCTAGTAAATTTCACTTTAAAAAAATTTCACCTGATGTTTGATACTCACATTGTGACTCCGACAAATCTTGATTTCATATGTACATGGTGTCTTTTACCTGCTTTATATATAGGGCCCCCATTAATTCGAATTTGCGCTCCATAAGACCTATTAAATGAAGAAGCGCTTTCTACCCGGATTTCTCTTTTTCTTTTTAAGAACATAAACCTGAGATCTTTAGTTAAGACTTAAGAGTGACGGAATGCTATCTATCCCAGTAAACAAATTAATTTATTCTTCTTATTTTTTTTCAGAGTGGAGGGCCATTTTGGAAGGTGTTATTAGGGAGAAGAGATGGATTAGTTGCTAATTTTTCTGGATCAAGCAATGCACTTCCAGCACCATTTGATCCTCTCAATACAATTATTTCCAAATTCCAAGCTGTTGGATTAAACTTAACAGATGTTGTCAGCTTATCAGGTAATTAATTGAATTTTATATACACCACAATTTATTTATTTTAAAAGCTATTGATCTATCGCTAAATAGTCCGTAGCTAACATATTTTTCTGATAATCTGTCACTAAATTATCGTTAATTAGGATTAGCGATAATTTTTTGTTGTATAGTGAAATAAGTTATTTATCACTAATTTTTCACTACTAGAAACAAAGATTTTTTCCACCGCGATGAAAAATTTGTACTATAGAACATGATTTTCACTACTAAAAAATCACTATTTTTTCACTGAAAAATATTCAGTGACTATTCTCATAGATATTTTTGATTGAATCTGTGGGGAAAAAATAGTAATGTTTCATATGGAAAAATTAGAAAGTTTTCCACTATTTCAGTGAGAATCTGTTTCCCACCATTAAACTCATAATTCATTAGATGCTTTTTATGAATGTCAACTAAGTATCGTAAATAAATTGCTCCTTGTTGTTCAATCATTTGTTAACCAGAGTCATTCTTTGATAAATGATCACTATGAGTCAGACTCAATAAAATTTGATCAATTGTACTTTTTGTCGTTAAGGTGGAGAACTGAGCCATGCATTTTTCCAGTGAGCATTGTTCGGTGGGAAATGAGTGAAAGAATTATGTTCTATAACACAATTTTTTCATGATTCGTGATGAAAAAAACCTTTATTTCTAGTAGTGTCCGTCGTTAATTTTTATTTTTATTTTTCTTAGTGATATACTAGACTTGCACTAACCCTTTTTAAGTGTTTGGATATTATTGTAGGTGCTCATACAATTGGATTGGCAAGGTGTACAACTTTTGACAATAGATTAAGAAACTTCAATGGGACAAGTTCACCGGACACAACATTGGACACAACCTTATTGAGTGAACTCCAAAATTTGTGTCCCTCTACAAGTGATGGAAACAACACAACCCCACTTGATAGGAACTCCACAGACTTATTTGACAATCATTATTTCAAGAATTTGATCAATGGAAGAGGACTTCTTGAATCAGACCAAATCTTGTTTTCAAGTGATGATGCCATAGCAACAACAAAAACCCTAGTTGAGACATATAGTAATAGTACTATGGTTTTCTTTAATGACTTTGCTAATTCCATGATTAATATGGGAAATATTAGCCCTCTAACCGGATCGGATGGTGAGATCCGGACGAATTGTAGGGTTATTAATTAATTCGAATATGTGATATGTTCCTCTTAGACCCTTCAAAAATATTGTCGCACCCCTACATATCTTACAATATTTTTGAAAGGTTCGAGCAATAGTTGTTATGTACTTATATAAGTTGTATTGTGAAATATTTGGTTGATGGGAGGATCATATGATCTTATGTTGTACTTTATGAAACATTATTATTGTACTAACCTTTTCTTCATTTTTCACTTTTTACCATATTATCTTATAGTAAAACTTTTTGATATCAAATATTTATATCAAATCAACAAATATTATCGTGTGTATGTAATATAGACTTGATAGGAACTTCATAGACTTATTTGACAATCATTATTTCAATACTTTGATCAATGAAAGAGGACTTCTTGAATCAGACCAAATCTTGTTTTCAAGTGATGATGCCATAGCAACAACAAAAACCCTAGTTGAGACATATAGTAATAGTACTATGGTTTTCTTTAATGACTTTGCTAATTCCATGATTAATATGGGAAATATTAGCCCTCTAACCGGATCGGATGGTGAGATCCGGACGAATTGTAGGGTTATTAATTAATTCGAATATGTGATATGTTCCTCTTAGACCCTTCAAAAATATTGTCGCACCCCTACATATCTTACAATATTTTTGAAAGGTTCGAGCAATAGTTGTTATGTACTTATATAAGTTGTATTGTGAAATATTTGGTTGATGGGAGGATCATATGATCTTATGTTGTACTTTATGAAACATTATTATTGTACTAACCTTTTCTTCATTTTTCACTTTTTACCATATTATCTTATAGTAAAACTTTTTGATATCAAATATTTATATCAAATCAACAAATATTATCGTGTGTATGTAATATAGACTTGATAGGAACTTCATAGACTTATTTGACAATCATTATTTCAATACTTTGATCAATGAAAGAGGACTTCTTGAATCAGACCAAATCTTGTTTTCAAGTGATGATGCCATAGCAACAACAAAAACCCTAGTTGAGACATATAGTAATAGTACTATGGTTTTCTTTAATGACTTTGCTAATTCCATGATTAAGATGGGAAATATTAGCCCTCTGACCGGATCGGATGGTGAGATCAAGACGAGCTGTAGGGTTGTTAATTAATTCGAATAATTAGTATGATATATGTTGCTTTCAGACTCTTGAAAAATATTATCGCATCCATGTTGGATCCTTTACAAATGCATAGTTTTTGAAGGATCCAACACACATTTAACAGTATTTTTGAAGGATTCGAGCAATAATACATATAGTTATTATGTACTATATAAGTTGTTGTATCATGAAATATTAGGGAAAATATATATGATCTTACATTGAACTTTATGAAAACATTGTAATACTCACCTCCTCTTCATTTTTCACTTTTTACCATATTATCTTATAGTAAAACCTTTTTGATATCAGGTATTTATATCAAATCAATAGATTTATATCATGTGTTTGTAATATAGACTTGATATGAACTTCACATACTTAATTGACAATCATTATTTCAAGAATTTGATCAATGGAAGAAGACTTCTTGAATCAGACCAAATCTTGTTTTCAAGTGATGATGCCATAGCAACAACAAAAACCCTAGTTGAAACTTATAGTAATAGCTCTATGGTTTTCTTTAATGACTTTGTTAATTCCATGATCAAGATGGGAAATATTAGCCCTCTAACTGGATCGGATGGTGAGATCAGGACAAATTGTAGGGTTGTTAATTAATTCGAATAATAATTAGTATGATATATGTTGCTCTCGGACCCCTTAAAATATTGTCACACCCCGCTTGTTTGATTCCTTAAAAATGTATAGCTTTTGGAGAATATCTGACAGACATCTGATAGTATTTTTGAAAGATTCGAGCAATATAGTTATTATGTATTGTATAAGTTGTTGTATTGTGAAATATTTGCTTGAGGGGAAAATATGATCTTATGTTGTACTTTATTAACACTGTAGTACTCACTTCTCTTTCATTTTTCACTTTTTTCCATACCATTTTATAATTTATTTCGGAATATAACTAAATAAATAGAAGTGTGACTCCCTAATATAATTTAGTTCTTATATTAGATGGTCACACATTTTAACATAGCATTCGGAGCAGTTTGAGTCTCAGGTCCACCACCACCATTATCAAAAAGAATTTTTAGGTGCTTGATCATTGAAAAAGAGTTAGGCCCGCAAGTGAGGGGGCGTGTTGAGAAAATAATTAAGTAAATAAAAGTGTGCATTTCTAAGAATTTAAGCTTTTTACATGAGATAGTCGCATACGTTAATATCATAGCAGACAAAGGTCCTAGGTTCGAAGCTCACTGCTACCCATTATCCAAAAGAATTTTCACGTGCTTCGCCACGAAAAAAGAATCAAATCCGCACATCAGGTGCGTGTTGAGAATACAAAACTATTTCGATCTTATTCATCAATTTTTGTCCAAAATTTTGTTCTACAAAATTGTGTTGAAATATGTTACTACGAAGAAACATAAATATCTTGGGCCAATTTTGCAAAATTAACTCATTGATCTAGCCTGAGGGTTTTCTAGAATTGGGCTATTTTATCAAGAATTGGACTCAACCCAATTGAGCTATTTTAGCCTATCTCCAAAGAATAAAGATGCAACTAGGAGAATAAGATTTAGGTGTGTTTGGTAGGGACGAGAACACTGAAAAATGTTTTTCTATTTTCTCGTGTTTGGTTGATCGAAAAATTTAAAAAATATTTTTTTAAATACAGAAACATGCCTTTTAACTTGGCGCCAACTTGCATCTATACCCTCCAACTTTGGATGTGCACAAGTAGGCACTTAAACTTGTATAAAGTTGAACAAGTAGATATGTTCCACCTACGTGGCATAATACACGTAGGACGCCACGTAAGATGTTATAACGCCACGTAAAACACATGTGTCTATTTGTTCAACTTTATACAAGTTTAAGTGTTTACTTGTGCACATCCAAAGTTGGAGCGCATAGATGCAAGTTGACGCTAAGTTAAAGGGATGTTTATGTATTATGCCTTTTAGATATATACAAATGTTTTTAGAATAATATTTTTACTTGCATATCGAACATAAGAAAATAAGCAAGAAACCACTTGTTTTCCTAGAAAATGTTTTCTTGAAAAATATTTTTCTCCTTACCAAACACATCCTTAGTTAAAGTTGAAAATAAAATAGTATTTGAACTTGAAGTTATTTTTTTACATATATTTCGCTTGAAAAAGGTTAAAATTTTGTGAGTGAAACTCATTAAGAGAAAAGGGCATGATATACTCTTCTACTTTGCGATTTAGAATTAATATACCCCTTGTTAAAAAAATGGCTCATATATACCCCTACTGTTATACAAATGACCCAGATTATCAAAGTGAGTATCAAATACCGTGCGATCAAAAACAAAAAATATCAATTCTTGAGAAGTGCTTTAATACTTGGGTTTATTATTTGTTTTTTTTAAAGACCTGGATTTTCAAAAAGTCTGTGGAGGGTTTCTGTCTTTTTTTATAAATTTTATTTTATTTTTTAAAGACAGGCTGGGTCAACTAGTCTTTGTACTTTTTTTTATCTCATCTTCCAAGTAGTTGAAAGTAAATGGCAAGGTGCTTTGCCAGGGGAGTAACTAGATAAGTGTGGGGACACTTTAGGTTCATTTCTTGGAACAAATTCAAAAGTTTGTTTTCTCTTTTCTATTCCGGATCTGGGCCAAAGCTATTAGGTTTTGTTGAGCTCGTAATCAAGGGCGTAACAGTTAATACTTTGGTTACATGTTTGGCTAAATTTAGTAGCTTTGGTTTAAATCCTTTGTATTTCGAACCCATAAACTTCAGATTCTGTCTGTAATTTCTACAGTAGCTCTGCAACTATATATTTAAAAAGTGACTCGCCGCGCCAGGCTATAAGATAAGATATAATATTTGTACTGCTTGATTGACCGGTAAGAAAGAGGTTCCTTAAGAACTGAAATACTCTTGTATGTACAGTAACTCTGATCTCTTCCGCTACTAATGGATTGTTGCACAGAAAGGAGCGACGGAAACAACCTTTCTTAGATCGATTTTCCAGCCTTGTCACCAACCCCCCACCTTCACCTCCACCACCACTCCGCCGACTTACCTAGTGGGTGTAAGGAAAATAATATGTGATATTTCACGTTGATTGTCTCATTTTCATCTTAAAGAATCAGCCCCACCCTCGCTCCCCCCTCTCACCATACCCATTAATATTTGTCTAAATTATTTATAACTGCTTTTGTGATAATATTTTTTTACTCATCGAACCCCAATAAACAAAAAAATTTACTTATTTTTTTAAAAAATATTTTTCGCGGAATAATTGTTTTCCATTATTATTTTTCACACTATTGTGAAGGACATGTTCCAAGAATTTTCAATGGAAACCACCATCTAACTTGTCTAAAAGGACAACAAAGAAAAAAACAAACAAAATGAGGGGCAAAGTAGAAAAAGTCATTGACCCAATCACCCAAGTCTTCTTTAAAAAAAGCAAAAAATACCCATCACTTGTTGAGAATCAATGCCTTTAAAAATCCACAAAAACTAACCCCAAGAAATACACACACACTTCTCAAAAAACAAATTGTTCCACAACTTCTCTCTACTCTCATTTCCCATCTTTGGTTCTTAAGAAACATCACTAGAGTTCTCTCCATCACATCAAAAAATCGCGCGTTCTGCTCAATCTGCTAAGATCAAATCTTGAATCCGTCTCTCTGACTTTCCAGCATGTCGGAGTACGCTTGTCATTGTTTCAAATTCATAGTAAGTTTAGGCGTCACGGCATTGATCCTATGGCTAAGCCTACGTACCACGAAGCCCAAATGTTCCATCGAAGATGTTTACGTGCGAGGCCTCGATAAATCGGTGAACTCCAACAACAACAATGCAACGAGGCGCGATAACCATATATCGTTTCAAGTCAATTTGAAGAACGAAATGAAGGACAAAGCCGTTCGTTACGATGAAATTACGATTAATTTCTACTATGGTACAAATACAAGTTACCCTCTAGGTAATTTTACTATTGGTGGATTTAAACAAGGTAAAGACAAAGAAGCTTTTAAAGGTGGCATGATTGAGACACATAATATGCCATGGGATGATGCAATTAAGGCTGTTTCAAATGGATCCAAGGCAACTTTTAGAGTTGATGTGAGTAGTAGAATTAAGTACAAAATTACATTTTGGTACACTAAAAAACATAATTATTTTGTGGAAAATAAAGTTGAAGTTGATGATACTGGTAAATCTAGTGCACAACAACTTTATTTTAGTTTTGGGGTTTTGGGTTTTTCATTATTTGTTTTGTCATTCTTACTTTAAATGTTGTTTTAGGGTTCATGATGGAGAAGGGTATTTTAGTACTTTTGACTTTTTAATTTAATTTAGAGTACTTTTTTGTTATTCCTTCTTTCCAGGCTGTAAGGACTTGCATTGATTAATGTTCATATTTTCTTTTGTTTCACCTACCTACTATGATTTGTTATACTTGAACCGAGGATTTTTCGAAATCAGACTCCTTATCACTACCTCGTAGAGATAAATCCTTCTCAAACCCACTTAGGAAATTTCACTGGATATATTGTTGTTATTGTTGTATTTTCTTTTGTTTCAACAATTATTACTGGATGATTTTTTTTGTTTAATTATCCAGTATTTGAAGTCCTCCTGCTCTGGTTAATTTGAATTTGCGTTGCATATGTAAATCACTAAAGAGCTATGTTGCTCGGATTGGATGAGGGTATCTGATATAGATATAGATTTAGGGTCGGATTCTTCATCATATAAATTTTAGGATTTAAATACGAATACAGATATTGAAATACAACCAACAAAATATATATTGCTATTAAATAAAATATCTTAGAAATAAAATATAAGGTGTATATAAAGAACCAAAATGAGTATTAGTTTTAGTTAAGAACTTTAATTAATCAAAATATATAATCTAGACATATATGACATAAACTTAGAAATCAAACCAAATACTCAATCAATTAATTATACTTTTGGGCCATAGATGTAGTCAAAACAGCCCAAGTAAGTTGATTAAATTTAATGTGAATCCTAAAACTACACACAAATCGTATCGGATCGATACGAGTGCCAATAGGAATATCGAAAGATTCGAGCAATATATATCTAAAATATCAATTAATTCAATTAATTTGAATTTGCATTGCGTAAAATTTTTCAAAGATTATAATAACGAAATCAGGAATTTTACTAAAGATATTCAAATATTTGACTTATATAAACAACATAACTTTTCGAACGTAAAATTTCTGTTTAAAAATTTATTCTATTTTATATATCCGTCCATTATTTATGAATATATTCCTAAAATTAAAATATCTTTAAGAATCTTAAAGCTGTCTGCTTCAAGTTTTTTACTTTAATTATTACATAGTCAAATCTCCAGATCTAGATGTTAGCTTCACCAGATAGAAATATAGTATTCCCTCTGTTTTAATTTGTCCGTCTAATTTTGACGGTAAGATTTTAAAAGTAATTTTTTTCTAATCTTGTGTTATTAAACTAAAAATACTTAGAATATATCAAAATATTCTTTAATCTTGTGATTTTTTTTCCTTTTTTTGGAGGAAAAAGTGTGGGAGGGGGGGGAGCTGGACCACAAAATCTATTGTATGCACTCTTATTCTGCATTTCCGCAAGAGTCTGTTTTCACAGTTCAAATATGTGACCTCCTGATCACATGACAATTACTTTATCAATTACGTCAAGGCTCTCCTTTTAATCCTGTGGTCTTAAAAATGTGTCATGTGAACAATACTCCCTTCATTTTAATTTGTTTGTTTGATTTTAATTAGACACAAAATTTTAAAATAATTTTTTTTTTTTTAAATCTTGCGTTCTTAAATTAAAGATACACAAAATATATCAAAATATTCTCTCTCCCCCCCCCCCCCTCTTTTAAGATGACGGGGTGGGGGTGGGGAGGAGGAAGCTAAGAGCCGGACCACAAGGTCTATTGTATGTAGTCTTATTCTATATTTTTGCCAAGAAACTATTTTCACAGCTCGAATCTGTGATCTCCCAATCACATGACAATCACTTTATCAATTAACCAAGACTCTCTGTCTTATACATATGTCATGTGAACAAACAAATTGGAATTTGACAAAATACTTTCTTAATAATTTATTAATTGATGATGTCTCTTTTAATATTTCATTGAGGTTAATGTACGTAGTCTTCTTTCTTAAAAAATTCATTGAGTTAGTTTATAAAAATAGAAATAAATTGAGGTCTACTTCAAGTTCATACAATTTAATATTACAAGTTTTGCCTTGTGGGTGCACGTTGTCATTTATTATTATTATTACTTACTATATGGTTGTTGTAGTTATTAATTGCACTAGTTGTCAAGTTGTAGTGAGGTAGGTAAGAGGAAAAAAGACTTGAGCTCGTTTGGTATGACGGATAAGAAATAATTAATCTCGAGATTAATTTTAGGATGAATTTATTTTATATTTGATTGAGATAATTTATTTCAGAATTAATTATCTCAAAATTATAATGTTATTTTTATCCCACGTTAAGATAAAAATCCTAGAATAACTAATCCTAGGATAAGTAATTTCGAGATAACTTGTTTTCTAACCAGACGAGCCCTTAATACATTCTCCCTCCTCCGTCCATTTTTACTCTCCATTATATTTAAAATAAATATCCAGTTTAGAAAATTAAGAGATAATTTGTTATTTTATATCTATTTTACCCTTGTTATTAAGTACTATCATTATTTAGATGACTTAATATTAAGGATGATATAATAAAATTATTATTTTATTTATTATTTCTTGAGGAGTGTGTCAAGTCAAACAAGGATAATAATTTACATGACCAAAGGAAGTATCTACGGCATTTGTTTGTTCCGACGAACATCGATAGTTGGTGGCTAATGATGATGACCGACAATAGTAATTAATATATAGTACCAAGTACGACTGATAAGTATGGTAGATGATGATGATACCGACTCACAATACGGTGGGTGATGGTGATAAATAATGATGGTGGCGATCAATATTGATGATCGTATATATATGACATTGATTGGAGGTGATTGTGGTAATACCAAATATATGACATTGATGATTGATGGTAATAGTGATTAGAAGTGATGATCGTAAATGATGTTTGTTGACGGTGATGATCGACGGTGATGAATAGCAATTTTGATAACTATGATTGAGGATGGTAATTATGGAATGGTGTGTGGAGATAGGTAGTCGATAGCGACGGTGCACGACGTCGATGCCACTAGTTATTAATTAAAATCTAAATAATTACGTAAATATTTATTAAGCGCAAACAAATAAGACCGTTTTAACCTTGGCAATTAGAAACCAAACTATTTTAGCCAAAATAATTCATTGGTAGTAGATTCTCTATAGATATATTCACATGGCCCACATGTACACGTGTGTAGCCAAGAACTTGCCACGTGTACAAGAAAAATCCTTATACCCAATCAAAATAAATTTTATTATACAATAAAAATCTTGAAAAGTTAGTTAACGGTTTATTATCACACATACAAAATCCCCTCCCTCCAATTTTTTTTTTCCACACTTAGCAACAATGGCAACATTAATGGAAATTGGGAATTTGGGTGTTGGATTTAGGCCACAAATTGCAATAAATTCGACTAGAAAATGGCCATGTAAGCAATTTCTTGGTCAGAAAATGCAAAACAAGAAGAGTTTTTTGGTTCTGTGCTCTGTTGCTGACCAAAAAGAAGGCAAAATTTGTTCATTTACTAAAGAAGAAAATGTACTAATTGAAGCTCTTATTGGTATTCAAGGCCGCGGTCGCGCTGCTTCTCCTCAACAACTTCAAGTTAGTAAACATTTTTATGCCAATTCTTGATTATTTTTTTGTTCTAGTTGTGCTATGTTATGGTTGGTGTTGTGGAGGACGCGTATTAGGATAGCAGGTTAGTAGGTAGTAGTGATTTGTCTTGCTATAGTAGTCATAGTATTGCTCGTGTAGTTTCTTGTACTTCGATTTCTGTTATTATCCGTTGTGTCTTGGACATTATCTTATCCTGCGTAGACCCCACTTTGTGGAATTACATTGGGTATGATATTATTATTACTACATTGTGGAACTACTTTTATTGTTATTACTACTTTTTATGTGTAATTTATGTTTCACTTTTATTTTATTTGGTATTATATAATGATGGAGTTGAGCATAAATGAAGCAGTGAAGATTCATATAGCCGACCCCAACTTGTTTGGGACTGAGGCATAGTAGTAGTAGTAATTGTTGTTGTTGTTATATTTATTTGTTATAGTGAGGCTTAACATGAGTTGAGCTTAAATGGAGAAGTGAAGAATCATATAGCCGACTCAACTTGTTTGGGATTGCGCCATAGTTGTTGTTGTTACATTTACTGTTATAGTGAGGTGTAACACGAGTTGAGCTTATATAGAGAAGTGAGGATTCATATAGCCGACCCAACTTGTTTAGAGTTGCTCCGTAGCTGTTGGTGTATTTACTGTTAGAGTGAAATCTGAATTTTGTTCTAAGATTGACTTCTTTTAGGGGTCATCTTGTGCATCGTATAACATTATAGGCGGATCCACGATCTAAAGTAAATGTGGTTATGCAGGAGGTTGAACGTGCTGTTAAAGTTCTTGAAGGATCAGAAGGTGTTCCTGAACCAGTGAGTATTGTCTTAAGTGTTTTTGCTTTCATCACATTCCCCTTACCCATTTCTTAGTGTTGATTATGATAATTGTGGCTGCATACATGCGAGAAAAAGATACTAAAAAACTGGTAAGTTATGTTGTTTGCAATGTAATTAACAAAAGGGATTTGAAAGCTTTATTCTCGTAGTTCCTTGCCATGTGATTTCTGTTACTATATGTTGTTTCTTGTACATCGGATCTGGCATTATTTTGTTGTTGCTGCTGTTCCTTTTTTGAATGCTGTGTAATGCTTTCCCTATTTGATATGTTTACTTTACTGCTGTATTCTCTTTTTAACTGCTTTGAAATGCTTTACTTGAGCCGAGGGTCTGTCGAAAACAACCTCTCTACCTCCTCGAGGTAGGGGCAAGGTCTGTGTACTCTCTACCCTCCCCAGACCCCACTCGTGGGATTATACTGGGTATGTTGTTGTTGTTGATTTGAAAGTTTGCAACTTCATAATTTTGTTTGTGTTTATTCACATGGGTTAAATCTATAGACGAGCTCGAGTTTGATTGAGGGTCGATGGCAGTTGATGTTCACGACTAGGCCAGGATCGGCATCTCCTATTCAGGTTAGATGCTATACTTTTTGCTTACTGTGTTCTCGGGTGTCGACATTTTCTGGTGCGTAGATTGGATTGAGAGCTGAAAAGAAGAAATGATGGTCAATATTGATTTCGTAGACATACTAAAGATCGATAATGTATTGTGGATTCCGACCTTTTGGCCAATCTTAAATCATGAACGTGATGATTTGTGAACAGATGTAGATGGTTAAGGCGTGTCATCGATTAACTGTGAGAAAATTGTTATTCTGAATTTTTCTCAATGGTTCTGCTTTAATGTCCTAATAGAAAGAAGTAAAGTTTAATTCGTTAACCTTGAGCATTGATCATAATATCAGCAAACATCTTCTCTTTCTCGGGGCCAAATGGTAGTAATGAAAACGTGAGGTTCGCTAACTAATCACTTTCCAGATGTGAGACTAATGTTAAAAACCACATTGCAGAGAACGTTTGTTGGGGTTGACTCATTCAGCGTATTTCAAGAAGTGTTCCTTAGAACGAATGACCCACGTGTATCCAACATTGTAAAGTTTTCCGAGGCAATAGGTGAGCTGAAAGTAGAGGTATGTATCTTTTATCCTGTTTGCTGAATATTGTAAAGTTTTTAGAAGTGGAGATTCATATAGCCGACCCCAACTTGTTTGGACCGAGGCGTAGTAGTAGTTGTTGTTGTCTTAGAAAGCACTCAATGCCTGTCTTATCTGTTCGTACTGAATTTATCCGTCCGTGGGGTAAGGAAGACGATGTAAACGTTAGGGGAAAAGACTTGGAAGTTGTCTACTTCAATTTTGACCGGTAATTTGGCTCTTCGATATCTTACTGAATGCACGTCTTATGTTCCTCAGGCACTTGCAACAATCAAAGATGGAAAACGAATTCTTTTCCAATTTGATAAAGCAGCTTTTTCGTTCAAATTTCTACCGTTCAAGGTTCCGTACCCTGTACCGTTTAGACTTCTCGGAGACGAAGCTAAGGGCTGGTTAGACACTACATATTTGTCCCCATCCGGAAATCTCCGTATTTCAAGAGGAAACAAGGTAGGAGAACATAATTAGCTCGTCATTTGTTTCTTTTTTTGGTTTTCCTCACTGTTATATGTTATTCACCATGCGTGTGCCGGATACTCCAAAAGCTATGCATTTTTGGGGGATCCCGCATGGGTATGGCGACATTTTTGGAGGGTCCGAGCAACATAGTATAAAACCAGTAAACGGTATCTCAGAGCTTCTTTTTAACGAGTAATCAGTTAAGCCTTTAACGGCCACAAAATATACTGCTATAGTGCAGGGAACTACATTTGTGCTACAAAGGGAAACTGAACCGAGGCAAAAGTTGCTTTCGTCCATTTCAACGGGTACAAGAGTAGAAGAGGTACGAATTTCGCTCGTTTCTTTGTGAAAAGACTGTTATAACATGTCTAGCTTCTGTGGCTAATAATTTGCTTGATTTAACAGGCAATTGATGCGTTTATTTCCTCGAACCAAAGTGTAGTGAATTCTGAAATGGAACTCCTCGAGGGAGAGTGGCAAATGATATGGAGTTCACAGGTATCTGTCCAACGTCTCTTTTCCTTTGAAATGCAAACTTTGATAAGTGTGTCGCGCTACTGTTGGTTTGAATCAGTGGCAGATCTACAACACAACTTATGGGTTCACGGGAACTCATTAGCTTTTGACCAAACGCTGTATAAATGTTAAGAATTCCACTACATACTTATATATATTTGATCGTGATCGCTGGAGGAACCCATAAACTTCAAATCATGGATCCGCCTCTTGTCTGAATGTAACCTTAACGAACGAAGAAAAGATTAGTTCTAAACATGCTGTGTGATTAACAGATACTTAGAGCTCTTAATTTGGAAATAACTCCGATTTACAAATACGCTTAATAAAGCTCCTTTTCCGAATTGATCATTCATTCTTAGGTGCCTGATTTACTTGTGCAAGAAAATTTCTCGTACCATATATTAACTTGAGGTCGTTGTCTGCTTGATAGGTTGAAACAGATAGTTGGATAGAGAATGCAGGCAACGGTCTGATGGGCGTGCAGGTGCATATATAGGCCTCTTCATTCCTCTGCTTTATTTTTCTCTACGGATTTGATATCCTTGGTCAATTACTATTCTTTCATACTACGAATTTGTGTTGGTTCTTTTTAGATTGTCAAACCAAATGGACAGTTGAAGTTCCTGGTCGGGATATTGTTCGGTATTAGGTTCTCCATGTCTGGCAAATATGAGTAAGTACTTACCATTCCAGCCAAAGCAATCCTTTTGAAATATCGTAGGAATTGTGTCCTTCGTACAGCTATCAGTGAAACTGACTTCCGCGAGAGCTGCTTTCGCCTTGGTAGTTACCTAACGAGAGAGAGTCGATGCAAAAGTAGTCTTTTACACAAGGAAACGCCAGACAGACTGACCTCTGCTAACTACGTTTTATATAGACCGGAAGCTAGAGAGATACTAAGGTTTAGTTGAGTGAGTGAGTCCTCACTAGGAGGTTTTTTATATGGTATGTAACATCGCCCAAAGTGTATCATTAGATTTGACTACGAAAGAAGGAACTCGAAGTGAGAGGGCACCGTCTTGTGTAGGCAACGATAACATGACTTTGACGTTGAAACATTAAAGTTCTTATATTCATTTTCTAGGAAGATAAAACTGCTTGCCATTACTATCATTCTCTGAAATGTTTCACGAGTTCTCTATCGTTAAGCTCAATTGCTCGTCTTCTAATACAGGAAATCCGGTAGTAACACCTACGATGCCATAATGGATGACGGAGCAATCCTGGCTGGAATGTATGGAATTCCGGTTGAAATGGAAAGCAAGTTCACCATGGAAATACTGTAAGATATCGATCTGTTGCAGACATAACGTTGTCTTTCTAACGATTTAAGCTTAACTTTGTCATCAGTCGTTATGCTAAGTGAATCCTATTACTTTGATAATGCAGATATACCGATGACAAGATCAGAATTTCACGCGGCTACAACAAAATTCTCTTCGTCCATGTACGCGTAGACGGATCCAACAAGAAGTGATCATCATCAAGATTTGCATATAGTTACATTAAGGCCAATTTTTGCTATGTTAAAACTTCCAACCATAGCCAAATCTTTGTCTAAGTGTAACTTTATATTCAACTTGGCAAAGCACTTTACTCAAGTTCATATAGTGAAGTTATACGATCAAAATTTGCAGGCCAATTTGTACTGCACTTTGGCATCTACAATAACAACAACAACGTACTTAGTGTAATTTCACAGGTGGAGACTGGGGTGGGGAGGGTAGAGTGTACATAGACCTTACATATTACCCTTATCTTGGGAGGTAGGGAAGCCGTTTCCGATAGACACTCGTTTCTTGCAGAGTGTACACCTAAATATAGAGTATTTAACAACAATAGAATCAAAAATATAAAAATGAAATAGCTTGTTCATCAAAACATATATGAAGAGGTGGATCTACATGTAACTTATTGGTTCAAGTTATAACAAAAGCTTTTATTTAAATATCTATAAATATTTAACTGTAAGCTCAATTATTATTGTACATTTACTTGAGGTTTCAAATCCTGAATTTGACCTTTTGCATAATAAATGTTACTCCCTCCGTTTCAATTTGTTTGGCTTGCTTTCCTTTTTAGTCCGTTTAAAAAAGAATGTCTCTTTTCTTTTTTAGAAACTCTTTAATTCTAACTTCTCACGTGGCATATTCAAGACCAAGACCACAAGATTAAAGATATTTTAATACATTTGACACATCTTTAATTTAAGATCACAAGTTTCAAAAGTCTATTTTACTTTCTTAAACTTCGTGCCAAGTCAAAATAGGCCAAACAAATTAAAACGATGGAGTATTAATCAAAAGTGCACGCGTGTGTACCCTTGATTATTAGGTAGAAAATTACAAAAATGGTCCTTTATGTATGGAAGTAATTTCAAAATAGTCCCTTAAATATATACTTCTCAACAAATTTAAAGGACCAAAACTGTTTAGGAATTGCTTCTTCCGTTTCTGAATAAGTGATCATTTTAGATTTGAGCACCCCTCTTAAGAAATTATTCACTCCTAAAACATGTGTTTTTACTATCTTACCCCTAATTAAATTTTATTATACATTTAATGTGATCTTTTCTAATTAATGATTTTTGATTATGTAAACAAGGGTAAATTTAGAAGAATATAATCTATTTAATCTTGAAAGCCTAAATGAACACTTATTTAGAAACAAAATAAAAAGGCAAAATGATCACTTATTTAGGAACAAGGGAGTAGTAACTACTTTTACTTCAAACTTTACTCTTAATTCAAAGGAAAGTTTGTAACAACTAAAATTTGCTGCTCCCTAAATCACCACACCAATTCTTTAATAATTTTTTTTAAAAAAATACTTTGTGGACAAAATTCACAAAGTCTTCTTTTCATAAAATTACATCTACCACACGTATTCAAAGCGCGTGAGATAGTAACTACTTTTACTTCAAACTTTACTTTTCGGTCTACAAAAGCATGACGCATGACACTTCTCCTTTTTTAGTCCACTCTCCCTTAGAAAACAGAGCTGCTTCAAAGGAAAGTTTGTAACAATTAAAATTTGCTGCTCCCTAAATCAACACATCAATTCTTTTAAAAAAAATTTTAAAAAAATACTTTGTGGACAAAATCCACAAAGTCTCATTTTCATAAAATGACATGTACCACACGGATTCAAGATGCGTGCATACTCCTTCCGTTCCTAAATAAGCGATCATTTAGGTTGAGCACACCCCTTAAGAAATTGTTCACTCTTAGAAAATAAAAGATATTTTTACTACCTTATCCCTAATTAAATTTTACCGTATATTTAATGTGATCTTTTCTAATTAATGGTTTTTGGCTATGTAAACAAGAGCACATTTAGAAGGATATGACCAATTTATTTTTGAAAGACTAAATAATCACTTATTAGAAATAAAATAAAAAAATAAAATGATCACTTATTTAAGAACAGAGGAAATAATAAAACATCAATTTCAGTAATTTGGGGTGAAACACATTACTTAAAATTCATTGAAACTTTAAAAAATTATCTATACAGATACTCCCTCTAGACCACTTTACTTGTCGTTTTTGTTAAAAATAGTTGATCCAAAATAATTATTATTTTATAATCAAAGTAGTTATTTATTTTCATCTTTATCCTTAATCATAAATATGAAGAGATATTAATATCGTGCAAAAAAAGAGAAGTATTAAATATTGAGGAGTAATAAATAAAAATAGTTTAGTCAAATTACACTTTGATAGTATTCCCCCTGTCCCAGTTTATATGACTCACTTTCATTTTTAGTCAGTCCCAAAAAGAATGATACATTTTCAGGGGCGGAGCTACATATAGCCGAGGGGTTCAACCGAACCCTCTTCGGCGAAAAATTACACTGTTTATATATAGTTAATTTTTATTTATTTATATATAGTAGGTGTTGAACCCTCTTTGGTTTCTTTGTGTGTTTACTTATTCATATTTCGAACCCCCTCAATGAAAATCCTGGCTCTGCCACTGTACATTTCTATATTTAGTAACAATTTAACTTTAAAATGTCATTTTACCCTTAATGAAATGATTTATAGCCACATAAACATCTAAGACTTATTTTAGACCACAAGTTTCAAAAATCTTTCTTTCTTTCTTTTTTAAAATTCGTGCCAAGTCAAAGTAGGTCATACAAAATTAGAACGGAGGGAGTAATATTTTTCATAAGAGCGTGTAAAAAAATGTGACAAGTAATTTGGTCTGAAGAGAGTATTAAATTTCGTGTCAAGTCAAAGTAGGTCATACAAAATTGGAACGGAGGGAGTAATATTTTTGGGCGTGTAAAAAAACATGTGACAAGTAAATTAGTCAGAAGGGAGTATTAAAGTTCAGGGTCTTATTTTGCATTTATCGAAAACAATGGGGTTACAATGATAAATTCCTAAACTTTAGCTCCACTTTCAACCCGAAATGACCCGATCAAGATCCGACAACCCGGTAATATACACACTGGAAAATCAAGAAAATTTGATAAAATTCAACTGCCAAAAAAAAAAAAAAAAAAAACCCCACAGAATCTTTAAAGGAGAAGTACGTTCTGGGTATTATTTTTTTCCAATATATGCATAAATGTGAACTTTTTTTAATTTTTTTTGTTTGTTTACTGAGTTGTTTGATAAATTTCTCTAATTTTATAGGGTTGTGGATATTTTGAGGATTTTTTTGTACTTTGAAGTGTTTGTGTACAAATGGAAGAAAGTTCTGTAGCTGCAGAAAATGATAGTAACCCCCCAGGTAATTTCCTTAAACAAAGTCAAGATTGTTTTTTTGATTTCAATTTTATGAGTTTTTGCCAAAACAAAATAATAATTGTGGTTGCTGAATTAGCCAAATAATTAGGGGATTTTGTACCCACGGGTGTGACCTAGTGGTTGATCGATGAAGTGGGTTGAGAATCATGTGGTGTCAGGTTTAAATCCAAGCAACAACAAAATACTACTCACTCTGTTTCAATTTGTTTGTCTGGTTTTGACTTGATACGGAGTTTAAGAAAGTAGGGAACTTTTGAATTTTGTGGTCTTAAACTAAAGGTAGGTAGAATGGATCATAGTGCCCTTTAATCTTGTGGTCTAAAACATGTTACGTGAAAAATTAGAATTAAAGAGTTGTCAAAAAAGAAAAGAGACAGTCTTTTTGAAACGGAGGGAGTATGTGATTTCTTTTCATTTATATGAGCCTTGGTGGACAGAGTTATCCCGATATCTGTGTTGGTCACCACAGTTACAATTTCTTTTAGGGGATTCTGCTCCAGAAGGGGAGCCTTAGCGTAACTGGTAAAGTTGTTGCCATGTGACCAGGAGGTCACGGCTTGAGGTTCAAGCCGTGAAAACGTCCTCTTACAGAAATGCAGCATAAGGTTGCGTACAATAGACCCTTGTGGTCCGGCCTTTTCCTGGACCCCACGCATAGCATGAGCTTTAGTGCCCCGGGCTGCCCTTTTAGGAATTCTGCTCCTCTACTGTGTTTTGGTAGGGTTACTTCTTGAAAGCATTTTGCTGTAAAGAAGTCTTGAGCTGAAGCATTGTGTGAAAATACTATGGCTAATATTAGTCTAAACAGAAAGCGTATAATGAAATGCTGTAAAGGTTTGAGATTTAGGGCTCTGTGGTCTTGAGGATTTTGTACTTTGAATTGTTTGTACCATAGAAAGTTTTGTAATTGCAGAAAATGACAGTAACGCCTCACGTAATTTCCTTAAAGATAGAAGCAAAGGTCATGTTTTGGTTTCGATTTTTTTGTGTTCTTAGGCTTGCTTCCTGAAAAGCATTTTACTGTTAAAATTCTTGAATTGAAGCATTGTGTGAAAGCACTATGGCTAACATTAGTCTAAACAGAAAGCGTGTAATGAAACACTTTTAACAGTTGGATTCTTAAAGAGAAAGCTGCAAAATAAGCTGAAAGGAATTGAATTGATAGAATTTGAGATACATTGTGTTGATATTGGATAATCCCAGGGGTGGAGCCAGCCCAGAAACTTTGTCTTAAACCCTGTATTTGTAAAAAAACATTTAATATGTATAAATAATTTATCCAGAATGCAGTAAGCAAAAAGAATTATGGTTCAGTACCCATAAACTAAAAATGCTGGCTCGGCCTATGAATTAATGCCCATCGTAGCAATAGTTGCATATTTATAGAATTTGAATGACAAGGATTCCTAACTAGTTGCCACATACTTTTCGACTTGCTCTTTAAGTTTCTCCATTCTTGGATTGTGGCTGTAGGTCGTGAGGATAATCGGCAGTTTGCTTTCAGTTCACTTTCTTGCATTTTACGGACTATGTCAATTGAATAGTTTGTTCATTGTCCTTTAATTTGTAGAAAGTAGTTACTTCTTATTTGATCTTTTGGTTGAAAGAGTTTTCCTGGACTTTGGTTAGATATGGTAACTTTTCTTTGATAATTTGTTTATGTACTATAACACTTTAGAGTTAGCCTGTTCTAGTTGTGGTTATGTCCATGCTTATCTGGTTCACTCTGACTATTTAAGCTTCACCTTTCATCATGAAGATCCAAAAACGTTTCTCCAGTCGATAGCTGATATGTATTCATGGATTTGGTCTCTGATTTGGCTAATTGGTCCTAGGTTTATCTGAACTGTCCCTCGGTCTCGCTAATAAGTTTTTTGCTCTGCTAGCCCTTGGTTTGCTTGAACTATCCTTCATCTCAACTGCAATAGTCTTCTGGTAGGCTGGTCATTGGTTCGGCTAAAATAGTCCACAACTCGTGTCCTATTTTTGTTGGCTTATCATTTTTATTCACGATTAATCAATGTATTTTCATCCCATATCTTGTGAGAAGCAGTTGCTGACCCATCTTGAACTGTAACAGCCTACTTTACACTTGGTAAAGGGCAGTAACTCTCGTTCCACCACAGTAATTCCAAGTTTATCAAGGTGGGATTCGAACTTGTCTTGCTCCAATTGGGCTTCGTGGATTGGATCCAATGTTACCCCTGGTTTCTCTTCTTGAATGTTGTGGGCGTGGACAAACTTTGTGATGGCCTATTAGTCAGCTGCCTAAGCCCATTGGCCATCCTTTGTTTGTGGGTCAGTCTCTCTAGTTTAGGACCATATTTTAGTTTTGGTGTTAACAATGGCTCCTTAAGATTTTTTAGATTTTTTTTTTCTGAAAAATATAAACATTAACCAGTTTCTTATTCCCTTTCTCTTTTGGTTAGTTGTTGGTATTTGTTCTAACTAATTTTTTTTTCTTCTGTGTTAATCCATAATTCTATGTTCATTTCCATATGTTGCCAGGTGAATAAATGTATCTCTCTGTTCAATTTCGCAGCAATTCATCATTCTAGTACTGTCTCCCTAATTTTAATAGTCAAATTTGGTACCAGTACCAAAAGTTAGGCTTTAAGGAACCAAATCTAATCATTTCGTTATCTTACTTCTAATGCAAATAATTACTTTCTAAATTTTGAAATATTGAGGTCAAATATCACTCACAAAACATAGTAAAAAGTTAACCATCAAAGTCAATTCAGATTTCATGCTTCGCTTACCCTTTTTATTCTTATCAAGATGTTACAAACACATGGTTTAAGTGCTTATGGGATTGTGCTTCTTTGATGTCTGGTTCAGAGGATGATGTGAAGGAGAGGTGTTGGGACCAAAGAGAGGCGCTGCCGGGCGAGCCTCGATGTGTCATATGTGGCCGCTATGGTGAGTACATTTGCGATGAGTCTGATGATGATATTTGCAGCTTGGAATGCAAAGGTATATTATTGTCGCGACTTGCGAAATCGCGGCAACCAACTGCTCGTCCATGTCCTGTGAAATTACCAGCAACTGATGAGTGCTACTATGTTAGGGATAATGATAAATCTGAAGTGAATCCACTAACAAGTGACCAGACTGAACTTCTGAGAAGGAAACTTGATATTCTTGTGAAGGGAGACACTACACCGCCTCCCATCTTGTCATTTGCTTCTTGCAATCTACCTCAGAAGCTTCTCGAGAATATTGAAGTTGCTGGTTATGAAATGCCAACTCCTGTCCAAATGCAAGCAATCCCTGCTGCTTTAGCACGGCAAAGCTTGCTTGTTTCAGCGGAGACTGGTTCTGGTAAAACTGGCTCTTTTCTAATTCCTATAGTTTCACAATGTGCAAAAGTCAATGAAGAGCATTTCCAAAACCAGCAACAACCATTAGCTATGGTTCTCACACCTACTAGAGAACTCTGCATACAGGTAGAGGATCAAGCTAAGGTGCTCGGGAAGGGTTTGCCATTCAAAACTGCATTGGTGGTAGGTGGTGATGCCATGGCAGGACAGCTCCACCGCATCCAGCAGGGAGTATCTTTAATTGTGGGAACTCCTGGAAGGCTCATTGACCTTTTAACAAAGCACGAGATTGAACTGGATACTATTTCAATTCTTGTTCTTGATGAAGTTGATTGCATGCTCCAAAGAGGTTTCCGTGAGCAGGTGATGCAGATTTTTACAGCTCTGTCTCAACCTCAAGTGTTAATGTATTCCGCAACCATTCCTAAAGAAGTAGAGAGGATGGCAAGCTCAATGGCCAAAAAGGTTACCGTCATCTCTGTTGGGAAGCCAAATAAACCTAATCAGGCTGTCAAGCAGTTAGCTATTTGGGTAGACTCTAAGCGGAAGAAGCAAAAGCTTTTCGATATTTTGACGAGCAAGCAGCATTACAAGCCACCAGTTATTGTATTTGTTGGTTCTAGACTCGGAGCAGATCTCCTTTCTGAAGCAATAACAGTAAGCACTGGGCTAAAAGCATTATCAATTCATGGTGAGAAATCCATGAAGGATAGGAGAGAAATTGTAAGGTCATTTCTAGTTGGAGAAATTCCAGTTGTTGTGGCCACAGGGGTGTTGGGTCGAGGAATCGATCTGTTGACTGTGAAACAGGTAATTGTGTTTGATATGCCAAATTCCATCAAGGAGTATGTGCACCAGGTTGGAAGGGCATCTAGAATGGGGGAGGAAGGTACAGCAATTGTCTTTGTGAATGAAGAGAACAAGAAATTGTTTCCCGAGTTGGTTGAAGCTCTTAAAACATCTGGTGCTGCAATTCCCCGAGAGCTTGCTAATTCACAGTATTCTGTTGGCCCCTTTTCAGCTGGAAGAGGTAAGAAAAAACGAAAACATGGTTTCTGAAGATGTTGGTCTCCCTTCCTCTTCCTTAAGATGAAGCTCCCCGTGCTAAGAATTAAGATACCTCTTCTTTAAAACTCTCCTCTACTGCAAATGATCTGCCAATGCCATTACTCCCAGCTGCTTCTTGGACCTGGTGGTCAAACTTTATTGCTTAGACATTAGCCCTCCTTTGATGTTCACAAGTTCTCTCAGGCAGCTGGGTTCTGTCGGAGACATGGTCACACAGTATGTAGGAGCATTTACTGTGTAGTGTGCATATTCTACACGTGATGATTCTTCTCGTGCTAAAAGGAGATTCTTCTCATTTGAAAAGATCTGGTGAACTGAAAACCAGCCCTGGATTCGCAATATTGAGGGAATGCTGCAGTTGCTACCCATTCTTGACTTGTTTTCGTCAAATCTTAAAAGTCAAAAGGCATATAAAGTATTGGCGATGCTTGGCTGTATCTGCAGTTGGACTGGTAAGCATTCACCTTAGTCATTAACTGCTCATTGAAAGTTCGCTTTGTCTAGCATAGAATCCATAACAGTTTTTGTGATATAAATACTATTCACCACTTTTTCTTGACTGCTTTTCCTCAAATCAGTATATCCCCTTCTGTCCACGACTTTGCACGGTTTGCAACACAGGGTGCAGACGCCCTTTGCTGTTTTTGGATTAAAGAATCCTGATAAGACAAGACTGCCAGAGGTGTTTAATTGTGCGGGTTAACCAGCAGATTGTAAATCACAGATAAATGAACAAAATTACCCATTCCTTTGATTCTAGGAAGAGGCTTTCTGTTTGATCTTTTATAAGAAGAAGCATGAAATAACATGCCTCACCATTTAATAACTCTGAAAGATCCTTCGGAGAAAATGAGCGAAAGCTTCAACAGATTCCATCACATCTCGGTTTTACTGGATTTGAGATTTAACAAACCTCTTAAAGCTCATGTGTAGATTTCTGCACCTTGCGGCTAAATGAGCTTGATATCTTGCAAAAAGTTAGAGATCTTAAGTCTCAAGCCAGGTGCTAGTTCTTCATCCATTTATTCCAAATGATTTCAGTAAAAGATCCATTACTTTCGTTGAAGGGTTTGGTATCATCAAGTTTTCAACATTAGTGCATTTGCTACTCAAGTTCTGTGGACGAAAAGGATGAAGATCTGACATCTGGCTTGAAGCTTTAAATCTTTAATGTTTTGCAAGATATCATGCCCAATAAGAAGCCGCGAGTAGCAGAAATGTATAACAGAGCTATAAGAGTTTGTCAAATCGCAAACCTAGTACAACCGAGATGTGAAAGCATTTGAATCATTTTCTCTTGAATGATCTGTCAGAGTTATAAATGGTGAGGTATGTTCTTTGATGCTTCCCTCTAATCCTAAGAATGATATTCTGGTGTTTTCAGTGACTTTGTAATAGGGGGAAAAAGATTTATGCTCTCAAACACCATGTATTTGTAAGTATTGTTCTTTTCCCTGTTTAAATTGAACCATAGAACTGTATAAATGTGGAAAACATTGCTAAGGTGCTTTTAGTTCATGAACAGTGTGTCATTCCTTCATATGTAGATTATATTTTTTTGGTAACAATTGAATTTTATTACCAATATCACACAAAATTCATGGACTATATAACACAGGAAAAAACACAAAAAATCATATTTTCCGTTCCGGGCTACGTTTGAGATTGAAAAAATCTATATTTGCCTCTCCAAACCAACGCGTGCCATTAAATAAGTCGTCACGGACGCCCAAGAAAAATTTCGGCCAAAAAACTGTCGGGTGCACATATTACAAATAATTCATGGACTACAACACACGAAAAAATCAAAAAATTCATATTTTTTCGTCTCGGGCCACATTTGAAATTCAAAAAATCTACGTTTGCCCCTCGGAACCAACGCACACCAATAAATAGGTCGTCATGGACGTCCACGAAAAATTTTGGCAAAAAAAACTACCGAGCACACATCACACAAAATTTATGGACTATAATACGAAAAAATGAAAAAAATTCTATTTTTCATTTCGGGCCACGTTTGAAATTCAAAAAACCTACGTTTGCCCCTCAGAATCAACGCGCGCTATTAATTAGGTCATCACGAACGCCCACGAAAAATTTTGGTCAAAAAATCGTTGGGCGCACATATCACACAAAATTCATGGACTATAACACGAAAAAAATGCAAAAAATCCTATTTTTTATTTCGGGCCACGTTTGAAATTCAAAAAAACCTACGTTTACCCCTCCGAACCAACGTGCGCCATTAATTAGGTCGTCACAGATGCCCACGAAAAACTTCGGCCAAAAAATCGCCGGACGCACATATCACACAAAATTCACGGACTATAACACACGAAAAAATAAAAAAAAATCCTATTTTTCATTTTGGGTCACGTTTGAAATCCAAAAAGCCTACATTTGCCCTTCTGAACCAACACGTACCATTAAATGGATCGTCACGGATGCCCACAAAAATTTTTGACCAAAAAAATGCCGGGCGCAGCTATCACACAAAATTCATGGACTATAATATACGAAAAATTGAAAAAATCCCTATTTCTCATTTCGTGCCACGTTTAAAATTGAAAAAGCCTACGTTTGACCCTCCGAACCAACGTGCACCATTAATTAGGTCGTCACGGACGCCCACAAAAAATTTTGACCAAAAAATAGCCGGACGCACATATCACACAAAATTCATGGACTATAACACACAAAAAAATAAAAAAAATCCCTATTTTTGGTTTCAGACCACGTTTGAAATTCAAAAAACCTATGTTTGCCCCTCCGAACCAATGCGCGCCATTAAATAGGTTGTCACAGACGCCCAATAGATCGTTACGGACGCCCACGAAAAATTTTGGCCAAAAAATCATCGGGCGCACATATCACACAAAATCCATGGACCATAACACACGAAAAAATGGAAAAATTACTATTTTTCTGTTTCGGGCCACATTTGAAATCTAAAAAATCTACGTTTGCCCCTCCGAACCAACGCGCGCCATTAAATAGATTGTCACGGATGCCCACAAAAAATTTTGGTCAAAAAATCGAGCGCACATATCACACAAATTTTATGGACTATAACACATGAAAAAATGGATAAATCTCTATTTTCGATTTCAGGCCACGTTTGAAATCCAAAAAACTTACATTTGACCCTCCGAACCAACGTGCCCCATTAAATAGGTCTTCAAGTATGCCTACAAAAAAATTTGGCCAAAAAACCGTTGGGTGCACGTATCACACAAAATTCATGGATTATAACACATGAAAAAACAAAAAAATCCTTATTTTTCATTCTGAGCCACGTTTAAAATCTAAAATATCTACGTTTGACCTTCCGAACCAACGCACGCCATTAAATAGGTCGTCACAGACGCCCACAAAAAATTTTGGTCAAAAAATCACCGGGCGCACGTATCACATAAAATTCATGAACTATACACATGAAAAAATGGAAAAAATCTTATTTATCGTGCCAGGCCACGTTTAGAATCCAAAAAATCTATGTTTGCTCCTTCGAACGAACACGCGCCGTTAAATAGATCGTCACGGACGCCCACAAAAAGTTTTAGACAAAATCCATGGACTATAACACACAAAAAATAGAAAAATCCCTATTTTCTATATCGGGTCACGTTTAAAATCTAAAAAACTTATGTTTCCCCTCCGAACCAACGCGCGCCACTAAATAGGTCGTCACGGATGCCCACAAAAAAAATCGGCAAAAAAACTATCGGACGCACATATCTTATAAAATTCATGGACTATAACACACGAAAAATGAAAAACTTCCTATTTTTTTTTATTTCGGGCTACGTTTGAAATAAAAAATCTACTTTTGTCCCTCCGAACCAACACGCACCATTAAATAAGTCATCACGGATGCTCACAAAAAAGTTTAGCCAAAAAATCGTCGGGTGCACATATCACACAAAATTCATGGACACATGAAAAAATAGATAAATTCTTATTTTTCATTTCGGGTCATGTTTGAAATTCAAAAAATCTACGTTTGCCCCTCCGAACCAAAGCGGGCCACTAAATAAGTCGTAACGGACGCACACGAAAAATTTTGGTCAAAAAACCGTCGGGGGCACATATCACACAAAATTCATGGACTATAACACACGAAAAAATAGAAAAATTCCTATTTTTAGTTCTGGGTCACGTTTGAAATCCAAAAAATCTACGTTTGCCCCTCCGAACCAACGCGCGCCATTATATAGGTCGTCACGGACGTCCACAAAAACTTTTGACCAAAAAATCATCGGGCGCACATATCACACAAAATCTATGGACTATAACACACGAAAAATTAAAAAAATCTCTATTTTTCATTTCGGGCCACGTTTGAAATCTAAAAAACCTACGTTTGCCCCTTCAAACCAACGAGCGCCATTAAATAGGTCGTCACGGACGCCGACGAAAAAGTTTGACCAAAAAATCACCGAGCGCATATATCACACAGAATTCATGGATTATAACACACGAAAAAATAGAAATATTTTTATACTTCATTCCGGATCACGATTGAAATCCAAAAATCTTAAGTTTGTCCTATGAACCAATGCGCGCCATTAAATAGATCATCACAGACGCCCACAAAAAAATTCGGCCAAAAACTGTCAGACGCACATATCACACAAAATCCATGGATAACACACGAAAAAATAGAAAAATCTCTAATTTTCCTTCCGGACCATGTTTGAGACGCAAAAAATATGTGTTTGCTTCTCCGAATCAATGCACGCTGTTAAATAGGTAGTCAAAAACTCTCACCAAAAATTTAAGCCAAAAAATCACCGGACGCACATAATACACAAAATTGATGGACTATAACATATGAAAAAATGAAAAAATTCCTATTATTTGTTCTGGGCCACGTTTGAAATCCAAAAAATCTATGTTTTCTTGTACGAACCAATGCGCGCCATTAAATAGTTCGCCACGAACGCCCACAAAAAAATTCAGCCAAAATATTACCGGGCGCACATATACACACGAAAAAAATGAAAAAAATTCCTATTTTTCATTCTGATCATGTTTGAAATCCAAAAAATCTAGTTTTTTCCATCTGAACCAACGCGTGCCATTAAATAGGTCGTCACGGACGCCCACGAAAAATTTTGGCCAAAAATCATCGGGCGCACATATCACACAAAATTCATAGACTATACGACATGAAAAAAATGAAAAAATCTCTATTTTTAGTTCTGGGTCATGTTTGAAATCGAAAAAAATACGTTTGCCCCTCTGAACCAACACCTGCCTTTAAATAAGTCGTCACGAATACCCACGAAAAATTTCGCTCAAAAAATGGGATTTTTTTGTTTTTTGATGTGTTATAGTTCATGAATTTTGTGTGATATGTGTGTCCGGCGAATTTTTGGCCAAAATTTTTTGTAGGCGTCCGTGACGAACTATTTAATGGCGCGCGTTGATTCGGAGGGGTAAACGTAGGCCTTTTTGATTTCAAACGTGGTCCGAAATGAGAAATAGGGAATTTTCTAGTTTTTCGTGTGTGATAGTCAATGAATTTTATGAGATATGTGCGTCCGATAGTTTTTTGGCCGAAATTTTTTTGGGCGTCCGTGACGACCTATTTAATGGCGCGCGTTGGTACGGAGGGACACACGTGAACTTTTTTTATTTCAAATGTGGTCCAGAACGGGAAATAAGGATTTTTTTATTTTTTTCGTGTGTTATACCATGGATATTGTGTGATATGTTCGTCCGACGGTTTTTTGATCAAAATTTTTTGTGAGCTTCCGTGATGACCTATTTAACAGTGCGCGTTGGTTCGGAGGGCAAACGTGGTTTTTATTTCAAACGTGGCCCGAAATGAGAAATAAAGATTTTTTCATTTTTTTCGTGTGTTATAGTCCATGGATTTTGTGTGATATGTGCGTCCGGTGATTTTTTAGCCAATATTTTTTGTGGGCGACAACCTATTTAATGATGCACGTTGGTTCAGAGGGGAAAACGTGGGCTTTTTCAATTTCAAACGTGGCCCGGAATGGAAACTAAGATTTTTTTTATTTTTTCGTGTGTTAATAGTCCATGGATTTTGTGTGATACATGCGTTCGGGGGGTTTTTGGCCGATATTCTTCATGGGCGTCCGTGACGACCTAATTAATGGCGCGCATTGATTCGGAAAGGCAATCGTGGGCTTTTTTCAATTTTAAACGTGGCCTGGAATGAGATATAGGGATTTTTTTTATTTTTTCGTGTGTTATAGTCCATTGATTTTGTGTGATATATGCGTTCGGTGATTTTTTGACCAAAATTTTTAGTGGGTGTCCGTGACGACCTATTTAATGACGCACGTTGATTCGAAGGGGCAAACGTGGGCTTTTTCGATTTTAAATGTGGCCCGGAATGGAAAATAAGGATTTTTCTATTTTTTTCGTTTGTTATAGTCAATGGATTTTGTGCGATATGTGCGTCTGGTGATTTTTTTTCATTGGTCGAAATTTTTTGTGGGCATCCGTGACGACCTATTTAATGGCGCGCGTTGGTTCGGAGGGGCAAACGTGGGATTTTTGGATTTCAAACGTGGCCCAAAACGGGAAATAGAGATTTTTTGGTTTTTTCGTGTGTTATAGTCCATGGATTTTGTGTGATATGTGCGTCCGGCGGTATTTTGGCCAAAACTTTTCGTGGGCATCCGTGGCGATCTATTAAATGACGCGCGTTGGTTCGTAGGGGAAAACGTGGACTTTTTGAATTTCAAACGTGGCCCAGAATAAGAAATAGGGATTTTTCATTTTTTTCGTATGTTATAGTCCATGGATTTTGTGTGATATGTGTGTCCGGCGGTATGTTGGCCAAAATTTTTTGTGGGCGTCCGTGACGACCTATTTAATGGCGCGCTTTGATTCGGAGGGATAAACGTGGGGTTTTACAATTTCAAACGTAGTCTGAAATGAAAAATATGGATTTATTTGTTTTTTCGTGTGTTATAGTCCATGGATTGTGTGATATGTACGTCTGGCGGTATTTTAGCTGAATTTTTTTGTGGGCATTCGTGATGACCTATTTAATGGCGCGCATTGGTTAGGAGGGGAAAACGTGGAATTTTTGGATTTCAAACGTGACCCGGAATGGGAAATAGGGATTTTCTGATTTTTTCGTATGTTATAGTCCGTGGATTTTGTGTGATATGTGCGTCCGGCGATATTTTGGCCAAAAAGTTTCGTGGGCGTCCAAGACGACTTATTTAATGGCGCGCATTGATTCGGAGGGGCAAACGTGGAGTTTTTGGATTTCAAACGTGGCCCGGAATGAAAAATAGAGTTTTTTCAGTTTTTTCATGTGTTATAGTTTATGAATTTTGTGTGATATGTGCGTCCGACGGGTATTTTGGCCAAAATTTTTTATGGGCGTCCGTGATGACCTATTAAATGGTGCGCATTGGTTCGGAGGGGCAAAGGTGAGAATTTTTGATTTCAAACGTGGCACAGAATGAGAAATAAGGATTTTTTGGTTTTTTAGTGTGTTATAGTCCATGGATTTTGTGTGATATATGCGTCCGGCGGTCTTTTGGCCAAAAATTTTCGTGGGCGTCCGTGATGACCTATTTAATGGCGCATTAGATCGGAGGGGAAAACGTGGGGTTTTCGGATTTCTAACGTGGCCCGAAACGGGAAATAGGGATTGTTCAGTTTTTTCGTGTGCTATAGTTCATGAATTTTGTGTGATATATGCGTCCGATGGTATTTTGGCCAAAAATTTTTGTGGGCGTCCGTGACGACCTATTTAATACCGCGCGTCGATTCAGAGGGGCAAACGTGGGATTTTTGAATTTCAAACGTGGCCCGAAATGGGAAATAGGATTTTTTCAGTTTTTTCGTGTGTTATAGTTTATGGATTTTGTGTGATATATGTGTCCGGCGGTATTTTGGCCAAAATTTTTCGCGGGCTTCCGTGACGACCTATTAAATGGCGGGCGTTGGTTCGGAGGGGCAAAGGTGGGGTTTTTTGATTTCAAACGTGGCCCCGAACGATAAATAGGGATTTTGTGTGATATGTGCGTCTAGCGGTATTTTGACTGAAACTTTTTGTGGGCATCCGTGATGACCTATTTAATGGCGCGCATTGGTTTGGGGGGGCAAACGTGGGGTTTTTGGATTTCAACGTGGCTCGGAACAGGAAATAGAAATTTTTTCATGTGTTATAGTCCATGGATTTTGTGTGATATGTGTGTCTGGGGGTTTTTTGGCCAAACTTTTTTGTGGGAGTCTGTGATGACTTGTTTAATTGCGCGCGTTGGTTCAGAGGGGCAAACGTGGGCTTTTTGGATTTCAAACGTGGCCCGAAATGGAAAATAGGAATTTTTCAATTTTTTCGTGTGTTATAGTCCATGGATTTTGTGTGTCACGACCCGATTTCTCAGGTCATGATGGCACCTACAACCCCCCAGTAGGCGGACCAATTCCCGTAGCCCAGAACGGTTAGTAATGGGCTACTACCTAACCAATACGCACAACAAGCTAAAATAAGCGGAAGCTGAATGTAAATGTAGACAAAGCGGAAGAAAAACTCGAATATATACATAAAGGAAAGCTATACCAACCCCAAGACTTGGTATCGACGGTACAAAAACTTCTAATAGAATACAAGTGCTAGAAGTAACAAAATGTTAAGTACAACTGTCTCAGAATATACAAAGAGTAACAGTACAAAAGATGAGATGTGGTTAAGCCCCGATCGTCAGGCGCTCACCCTAATCTCGAACATCCATAAAATCTGAACGAGTCTCCAATGCGATCAACAACGAGAACTCAACTAATATCTGCACAGGAAGTGCAGAAGTGTAGTATGAGCACCAAAACAACGGGTACTCAGTAGGTATCATCGGCCGACTGAGCGCATATAAGATATAAGAGCAGTAAGTAACATATAGCAAGAAAGCAGTCACTGAAGCAATAAAGGAAGCACAAGGAGCTAGCACGGAGAATAGACAACTAAAAGCTACAAGTAAAACCTGCTAGCACAGAGATACAATTACACGGAATCAAAGGTGAAGGAAAGGAGAACGCACCTGGAGTCCTTGCACAATAATATAAGTTAGTAGAGAGAGAGAGTTGAAAAAATGGCGGTATACCGGTAATCTCAAGTAAAGGAAAAGAAGGGAAGCAGTCTATCATACTCAAAAATGGAATCAATAAGTATAAGGAAATCACAACACCAATCCAATTACAAGGTAGCATAACTGAAATCCACCCCACAAGTCCAACCCTAGGATGGAATAACTAACCCACAACAACTGAGAGATACTACTCAAATCTCGATAAGAATGGAACTAGAATCTCACACTCTGCTCGGAAGGCCACACAAAAGTGCCTCAATAAGATAGGGCTCCCTGGCCCTCTCAATAATCAGAAAATCCCACAATCGGAGCCTCAACAGGCTAACCATCACTAATCCTTCAAGAACCGAATGCCAAGACAAGCTCTATATAATGACAGCAGTAAATATAATCTACCTATAGCCCCAACGGCTGCCCATACAACCGAGGAACGCAATCAAGTGAAAACAAACCCTCCGGCATCCCATATTATCGGAGCGTACAATTAACAAACAACAAACAAGGGTGGAGCCTCAAACAATGAATGATATGATGTATGAAGATCTCAGGTGAAATGGTATCTCTGTATGTACCCCCTCCGACACCGATCGAGCCCAGCAGGTAGGTTCCATGGAAGGACACTGCCCGTATATCTCTACTCCGCCGTATACCCTCCCTCCGGCACACGCATCCGAAAAGCCCAGGCCCGGAGTGACGATGTCCAAGGAGGCCCCCGAACAACATACTAGATGCCCCACATCTCTAAAATCCCCAAGTAAAGTTGCCCGGAGAGTGTCCGGGTCTAAATTGGTAAATCAAATGGTTCTAGTGCACGACCCCGCCGAGCCTAGTATTATCACGAAAGCTGTAGTAAAACAAGTCTAGCCCTCGGCCCCACAAAGCCTAGTATTATTATGAAAGCTGTAGTAAAACAAGTCTAGCCCTCGGCCCCGTCGAGCCTAAAATTATCATGAAAGCTGTAGTAAAACAAGTCTAGCCCTCGACCTCGCCGAGCCTAGTATTAGTACAAATAGTGATAAAACATCCTTTTTATTTTCTCTTACTCCAAGAAGATCCGTTAAAATAGTACCAAACCTCTTTGCAATCATTTTTACTAAAAAGGGCCCCACGGGCCATGCAGATTTTAGAAATTATTTAATAGAAGGCCCGAAGCACAAATCATAGTAAAATTATGCAGAAAACCTCTATATGCAAGATAAATGGTGTACACAATCACAATAGTGGCCCACGGCCAACATTCAACCTATCATCCCTGCACAGGCTCCAATCATTCTACAACACACATAGCCAGCTCTATAATAGTAATAATGATGTCCGGGACTCGAACTACTCTGGGAAGCTCCGAATCACACAAAAAGTACTTTCAACTGAATCCCCGAAGGCGTCTCTATGAAGCCTGACCAACCAAGGTAATGGAACAATTGCTAGAATCGACAAGGCTACAAGAACGAGCCATAGCCAATTGATAAGGTGTTAATGTCACACTCGTGACCAGCCAACTCCAAAGCATAAAATGAGACTAATAACAACAATAAATGGCAGCTAAATCCAACAACCATATGCAACCCACATCTCAAAGGAGCGACGAGCTCCCAAGGCACTATTTAAAGGCGTACTTCATGTCATTCAATCCAATAACCATCATCCGTGATTCACACAAATCCCCAGTACCTCCAACACTATAACACCATCAACATACAACAATAACAACCCAATTTAATATGACAAAGGGGCTGCTCGGAGCCACGGATCCAAAATACAACTTCGTGGCTCAGAAATCCATAAAACAATACTAGAACATGAAATTATGAAGGAGGGTCATAGGAGGAAGGTTACCTCGACAAAAAGCTTTGAAATACCAAGCTAAACATGCTTTTATAAGGACCCACCACGAGCTGTAACAATATACGGCAAGAAAACACGACAAACATGCCGATAACAATAAGTTCTCCTCGGAATTGATTCTAAAGCTCAAATTAAGAATGAGTTGAGGATTTAGAACTCTTACCTTCCGATAATCAAATGATAACACTATATAAATATCAGTTCCACGAACTGCCTCTTTGCAGTAGCAACAAACGGAGCCAAAACGACGAGAAAACTATACCACGACGATGAGCTCGCGATGTAGAGAAACTTCCGTTAAACCTCCGAATTGAAAGCATCAAGATCCATGGATTATTTAGGGACTTTCCCTCTGATTTTCAGTAGATTTTGGGTTAAAAGTTTGAGTTAAAACGAAGGGAAAATCAGCTTTTAAAAAGCTAAATCGACTTGGGATGGGGGGCCCACCTTGACGTGCCTGCTTGTGCAGTCTTACAAAAATGTGAATATCTCTCTATTCTGAAGTCGTATGGATGAACAGTTTAGTGCATTGGAAACTAGACTCGTAGACCTTCGATTTGGTAAGTTGGGGACTTATAACTCTTTATAGATTGGGAGAAACACCCCAATACATTTCACCCAAATTTAAAGAGAATTCCATAAAGGAATTTACAATAACTTTTTCCGACTTTTGTTTCGCAACTTGCTTGACATCAAAACTTATCATACGACCATTTTACGATTATAATACCTCATAACACATCCTTCTTAGTATATTAGACACTATTAGTCTTACCTCGAAGGTACGGGTTAATTTAAACCTCCCAAACGGGGGAGGTGTTACACGAGGCATTTCTTTAACTCAAACTTTTGTGTAAGGGATTCCTTTGAACTAGAACCTTGGTTTAATTCTTTTATATTACCAAGAATGTTGACTAAAGTCAACGATTTCCAAAGTTGAAGCTCTAAAACAAAGGACGGCCATAAAGACCAAACAAACAGCCTGGGCACCGAACGACCGGTCCCAACAAGCCATAAATGACTTGGGGCCGCTACAGGCAAGCTCTAATGGTACAATAAAGGCAAAAATGCGTACATGACCGGAAGGGTCATTACAGTGTGATATGTGCGTCCGGCA